>JAXIVJ010009338.1:7500-51399 GCA_036785665.1 Chirona hameri
TCCGCATAAGTACCTCACACGTGGCAGGTGTGAACACGGTGTCAGGCACGGCATAACCATAAGCGTTCACAGGGGAGGGGGGCAAACGGGGCAATTGCCCCCCCCCCCCTGAAGGTCTGTACGTGCCCCCTTTGGTCGAAAACAAATCATGATTTATTTATTTTTGTATGAGAAAAATTGTGAAAATATGCCCTTTAAAAATATAGTGGGCCAAATCCGTTGCGTTTTATTGGTGGGGGTACTTTATGCCCCCCTGAGCAAAAATTGCCCGCTCTTGGAGTGAATCCTAGGTACGCTACTGGGCATAACATTGAAAAAGAACTTATTGATCAGACACGATGGGCCCGCATGATGCCGGCAGGCCTTAGCCCGACACCACTTAAACACGAGGCCCGAACTTCGGGACTAGCACTGGCTCCGTGGCCCTGAAATTTGCATTGCTAGTAGGTGATAAACAGCCCGATATAGCGAACGTGATTCTTATTCGACGTATTTTCCTGCACTGTACAAATATCTCTGAAGATAACGGATTAATATAACTTCTGCTTCCGTTATCTTTCGATTATCTTGTCGGATTTTTGCGACTTTTCGCATTTGACTTTTTGTCTTTGACTTTTTACACTTTTTACTTTTTGCATTTGACTTTTTGCGATTTTGATTTTTTGCATTTTACTTTTTGCGTGTTTGGATTTTTGCATTTGACTTTTTGCATTTGACTTTTATCCTTTTGGATTGTTTGCCTATTTGAGTTTTTGCATTTGACTTTTATCTTTTTGACTCTTTGCCATTTTATTTTTTGTCCTTGACTTTTTGCGGTTTTTACTTTTTGCTTTTGACTTTTGTCCTTTTGACTTTTTGCCGTTTTGACTTTTTGCGTTTTACTTTTGTCCTTTTGACTTTTTGCCGTTTTGTCTTTTTGCATTTGACTTTTAGCCGATTTGACTTTTTGTCCCTTGACTTTTAGCCGATTTGACTTTTTGTCCTTTGACTTTTTCACATTTGTCTTTTGACTTTTTCACATTTGGCTTTTTGTCCTGGAATCATCCCTCGGTCCCCATAACTTTGGGTTAGTGCCTGGTGGTGAAGCCACTGCTGATTGGGTATTTCTACTGGGACAACCAGACATTCATGCAAATGTGTGGCCAACGCAAAGGTACAAATCACCCGCTTGGCTAGCATAGGTAGATTAGATTGGATACTACCAGTTGCTCATTGAGACTGCTTGTAGGGTCTCATTATGGTATTGCAGTGTTTGAATGCCTTATATAAGGGAAGAAAGCCAGCCGAATATAGAAAAATCATATATTTTGCAAATTATACCGGCAGACGGCCCAAGCTTACCTACCCTATAAGAGCTATATGCCCTATATGCTGACAGTTGGGTCGATATAAAGGGACCACAAGCTCAAATTGGAATAACATTTCAAGGGTTTCCAACTATCGAGAAATGTTATAGGTCAAACAAAGTGGACACTGAATATTATCGGCCGTGGGCCTTCTTCAATAAACTAGCTATCATAAGTTTACTTCGGAATCCTAAGACCAAACAAAAAAATGCAATACACACACACAGTTGGGTGCGGTCCACTGTTTCGGAAGCTCGGGCTGACTGACTCCGTGACTCAGCATCATTATCAGCGAGGTCAATGGCAGGCTCTGTACGAGCCAGCCTGACAGCCGAGGCCGCGGTGGCGGACTGGTTATAGGTAAGCCGTGGGTTTAGTGCTGTGTCTCGCTGCTTTCACATTATGGCCGTGATCGGTGGGGGTATAGCTCAGTGGTAGAGCATTCGACTGCAGATCGAGAGGTCCCTGGTTCAAATCCGGGTGCCCCCTTATTGTCCGTTAGATGATCAGTCTTTACGGAACTATACCAATTCAATGTAATTCCAGGTAATGTACAGTTGAAGTTCAGTTACGGTTTGTTTTATCGATATCGAAACAGAACATAAGCAAGAAAGAATAGAAGTGAAAATTAAACTAAAGGGGCTCCATGGATGTGAATTTTATCGTACAATGAAACCAATAGCTACTTACCGTAATACAAATATTGTTGTCATTCCAAAAAAAAAGTAGACACACTCCCTTTAATCACGTTTAGGCAAATGCAATCGTGAACACCAACAGACCAGTTCCCGCCGAGATTTGAACTCGGATCGCAGAATTCAAAGTCCTGAGTACTAACCATTACACCACGGGACCGCGAGGACCTGCGAGATAACACTGTTGTTGTGCTGTTCCAATGTCATGTCACGGAACAGTGGATGGTAGCCGGTTTGGTCGAGGATGCGATTATTCGAAGGAGACAATGCCAATTTTAACATGTTAACTGGGCAATGCCCTTCTTAGTGTGTTAGTGTGTGTTTAAACTCAAGAATTCAGCAAACAATTAGCAAAGCCAGATGTCAATCATTTTATTAATGCTCTACAGGTCCAACTTGATATTGAACGATTGGCACCTAAAATGGCAGGAACGGTCGTAAAGTTTGAACGTAAATGGGGAGTTGTTGGAGCCAGCAAGCAAATCATGCGGTTAGAGACGGACACCACGGTCGGAACACAGTGAAGATATTACTTATGAGTTGCGTGGTATTTTTTTTATTTAATAAATTTAGTCCGAATGTTTTTTAATGGGTGGATTTCCGAGGTCAGGCCCCGCGCTAAGCATAGCTTGTTGTGCAGGCTCTGACCCCACCACCCGATCAAGCAATTCCTGGCGTCCGGCAGAATTTAGAAGCGAAAGTTGTACGTGCCCGACATACCTGGACACGGTCCGCCCCGCCCTCTGACGTCACCTGACCTTGAGTGTGACCGCTGCCACCGGCCACAGGCCATCCCAGTCAGGGGCAAATAGCGAGCGCCGAAGCGACTCGAACCCGGGCTGCCACTACCGGTTGAGGTCAGAAGCCCAGCGCTCTCTCAACTGAGCTACAGGGGCAGACTGTATTTTGTATATTTGTATGATGATACTGGCTGATTTCCTGCCTATCGACGCGTTTGCGATTGTTTGATCGATTTATTGATTGTACGCTGGTGTGCATGGAGTTGCCGGTTGGAGCTGGCGGCGTTCTGTGGCGTTGGTGTTGTTTTAGGTACTTGTATTTGTCATATTGTGTTTGAGTTTTTGTATCATTATACCGTCACGATAGCAGTGCTATCGTTTACTACGGTGTTGTCCCGTGCTATCATTTGCTATTGTGTTGTGTTCTTTTGAATATAAAAGTTGACTACCGAAAAACAAAAAATAGGGTTACAATTCCAAAATTTCGAATTTTCTCTTTGTTTAATACGGCATATTAACATACGTTTTTTTTATTAAAAAAACTTGTTTTAATCTGCATTGCGTCACTTTTGCCTCAAGGACAAGCTACCATATTTGACTGCCATATTAAGTATATATTTTTTTTTACTTTTGCAATGCTCATTAATTTTACCATATATGGTAAAGGATATGTCATTTTCGACTACGGAAGATGGGGGGGGCAAAAATATAGTTTTCCCCCGCTTGATTTTGCCAGCGGGGGCGGCTGCCCCCCCCCCCCCCCCCCCCCCCCCCCCCCCTCCCTGAATCCGCCGCCCCTGCTGGGAATACGTTTTACATACATATACATTTAATTAGTAGCATACGTCACAGTACCTACATATACATTGAAGAGACAGGATGAGCGTGACAGACACATATAGGCTAATCAAATAGTAATATAGATTAATCTGAAATTTTCCTAGAAGCAGCAATCGAAGTTTCACAGAAACACGGCCATAACACAAGAGAACACAACACTAGAATCGAGAGCAATCCAGGAAGCGGATGTGCGCATTCGAGGTCCCCGTCACCTCATCTCAATTATCTATGATCCTTCCACTTAGCCGTTTTCCATTAGCCGTTTTCAAGAAGGATTATTGCGCTGAAAAGATTCTGAAACATTTCTGAAAAGTTTTATAAAGTTTTGGTATAAAAGTCTTAGTATATTATACATTCCAAGAAATATATTACTGATTTAGGCGATATTATCACTATTCAATAGTTATGGAAGCATGTATTGAGCTCATAACAAGCAGGGGCGGCGCGTCCATTAAGGCACTTTAGACAGTGCCTAACCAAAGTTGAGACCATACTCTTGCACTGTTTTTTAAGAGTTTCGTTGTCTAAAATTATAGGAACATACTACAGATAGTTTTCTTGACAAATCTTTTGCGTTCAAATGGCAACAAATTGACCATGCTAACCTATGCAGATTAAGACTGCGTACTAAGATTTGCATTATTACATGCTTATGATACAGTTTTAATTTATCTGCATTCGTGTTTGGTTTTCCGTATAAAAAAACAAAGGCTGCCGAAGCGGCGAGAACTTGGGCACTAAGGCACGCCTAAGCCAGCTTAAGCCAAAGTGTTTGGCTAAATGTCTTGGCTAAGACCAGTATATCGCCAATATTTTTGGCAGAAATGGTAGGCCTCACCATTTGCGCTTAAAGCGGCGCAAGCAAATGCTCGTGTTCATCGGGTGCGGCTAATTATGACTTGGGACAATGCGATCTGCGCATTCGCAGTGATGCGTCTGCGCTATTCGGCTCGGGGCGCCTTCCCGCGGAGAAACGGGATGCGATCCGACCCGCGGATGCTGCCGATGTTAGGTGCAATTAAATCTTCACCCTGTACGCCTTAGGAATTTGGCTGGGTTACGTGAAAAGAAATGGCGTTGAATCGTCACAAGATGTCTTTGACCTGTCTGTTGAAAGCAGCTGCATCCAATTCGGTTGGATAGAATCGGAGATACGACTTACCGAAATGGGGTCATTTAACACGAGCATTAGGTATTGCGTATTGCGTGCCCCTCCCCCCCCCCCGGCGTACCCAGGGGGGGGGGGGGCAATTGCTCCCTCCCCTGAAGGTCCGTCCATGCCCACTTGGCCGTATGTGCCACTTTGGAAATAGGGCCCGAAGGGCCCTATTTCCAAAGATGCTCCAAAGATGAATTATTTTGTAAAGGATTTCTTTGCTTTTGTTGAAAATATGCCCCTCTAAAAATATAATGGGCCAAATCCGGTGAGTTTTTTTTTGGTGGAGGTACCTTATGCCCCCTGATCAAAAATTACCCCCTCCTGGAGTGAATCCTGGGTACGCCACTGGGTATTGCCCGGAAGCGTTGCCTAACAAGTTACGGAAGGCTGGCGCCGCCACTGATAACAAGTTTATGATACAAAATTGGTCATTTTTTTATTTTTTAAACATATGCGTCTAGAGTCCATTCGTTCAGTTTAGCATACCGTCATACTAGTTACTACATCTGGCAGCATCATGGATCACAGGTCGGTCTGCGCATGTGCAGTGATGTTCCAGCATCGATTCGCCGCCACTTCCGACCCGCGTGCCGCACTCACATGGACAAAGCCAAGCCGCACAGGCCCGGCCGCCGGATTGGGCTGCGGGAGGCGAGTCTATTGCGTCCAATAGCGTCACACGCCACAGAATATTTCTGAATCATTCTGAAGTTTTGAAAAGTTTCAGTCGGTGGATATCTCATCACAACTGACCTATCAACACTTATTATTACACTAATTACCACCAAACTGCAATTCTGTCAACATATTATATTCTTACCAACATATTACAAAAATCTGAGGGACATTTCTAGCGAAAAATCGCATGTAAAAGTTGTGTAGTTAAGGAATGGATCTTCGAAACTTTTTCAAATATTTCAAAAGGTTCTAAAAAGTTTCGCACAATACTCCTTCGTGAAAACGGCTATTATTTGGCTTCAAGCATAGAAGAGAGTGGGGTTAATTATAGGTACATTTTCTTGGTTGAATCGCGATTTGTTCATGTACCGTACTTCTGACTCCATCACCGGCGTCTGCACCTCAGCGGTGTTCCGAGGTCCGGACCGCTGCAGCCACCTCCCGCGAAGAAGCTGCGCAGACGGTCGTCATCGATGGCCCAGAGACGGGCGGCCAACATCAGGGAACGCCGTCGTATGCTCAGTCTGAACGAGGGGTTCGATAGACTGAGTCGCAAGGTGGGAATGTGTTTGTTAAACAGTAGATCGATCAATTGATGCATTGAGATGTATTGCATGAACAAACGACGTAGTTTCTAGCATTACAGGAACGATTTCTTTAGAAGCCTTCGGTGGTCTGCAAAATGCAGGGGTATGCAATGCAATGCAATGTATATCTTATTGAAACTGGCATGCAAGAAGAGAAAGGATAAACATATAGTGAACAGCAGTTCCAGACCTTCCTGCGTCTTCCATGCAGGCACGTGGCCAGGATTTTTTATCAGGGGGGGGGGGCACGTCGGCAGTTAGTCAAAACAAATTTCGCTCCTCAGTCATATGTTGTTGACCGGGGGGGGGGGGGGGGTAGGGTCAGGTCGTCGTCAGAGAATCTCGTTTTATCTAGTATAAATGTATTTTAATCAGGGGGGGGCATGGCCCCCGTGGCCCCCCTTGGCTACGTTCCTGCTTCCATGAAATATGTGACCCTTAGTATGTTAGGTATGTAAGGTGTATGCATTATGCGACTACCTTTCCCCTGCAATATATGAAACGAAACACCTTCTGGCGTAAATGTGTTGTACTTGTGTCGTCCTTCTTCGCAATATGTACAGTGCAGTGTTAGCTTAGTTAGCTTGTACGTTGTGCACATTAAAGAGCTTGTCCTTATCATATTACTATGTACACAAATACATACGATACAAAACTCCAGCGTTTCCATTAATTAATCATCGACGCATTGCATTCTACAGAATGGCACGACTTTACAATATGTGTTATGAATCGGAGTGCTAATGGCCAGCATCAGCAAAACGACAACATATAATAATATTATTGTATTTCTACTGTGCTGTATACAATGATAGCCTTCACAAAATATACATTATAGAGTCGTACCCTGTTTGCTACTGATACTTTGTCATAGTTGACAATACATCTCAAATGTTAAAACAAATGTTAGCGTCTATCACGTGGTTGTTTGATTAAGTATGGAGGGGACGCATCACATATGACGTCACAACATTTACAATACTATTATATATAAAGAATTATTAGAAATAGCCTGTTGCTCATCGATTATGAAGAGAAAAAAATTGAGGATTAAATAATATTTCGTGCACGGCAGTTCATGAGATAATAGTGAATGAGTATTATATGTTATCTATTATCTATCATTAACTACTATCTGATGAAGTGCCGTTGCACGAAATATTATTGAATCCTTATTTTATTTTATCTTTTTGTGCATTATCAATGAGCATCGGGCTATTTCTAATAATATTGTATATACTTACTATGCTCAGTCCTAGCTTCCATTTTCTAAAAACAATACTATTATAGCTTGAGTTACAATGTTACATCGATATACCATACGGTACCATGCTAACGACTGCACCTACGATTCATAAACCCTTTTCCTCCAACCAGAACAAATAATAAACTTATCCATATACATGAACTTCAACAATCACTCACCGTAACTCATCGTGTTTCATCGTAACACCGAACACCGTAACTCATCGTGTTTCATCGTAACACTGAACACCGTAACTCATCGTGTTTCATCGTAACACCGAACACCGTAACTCATCGTGTTTCATCGTAACGCTGAACACCGTAACTCATCGTGATTATTTGGGATATTTGGATTGCACGGTAACTAGCTCTTAAAATATCCTTGTTAGTAACCATATCCCACGTGAAGTCGGACATTTCATGATAACACACATTTAGGCACGCAGCTTGCCTATCTGTCTTATTCCAATATTATGCAAATACATTAGTTTTTCTTATTTTTCACATGTATAAACATACACGATATAATCAACATGAAAATCGAAGTATATAGTTGCGTCAGAAATATCACTACTGCCATTGTTACAGTGTAATCAGGTTCATTTACGTATGGTTATGGATATGGATATGGATATGGTTACGTATGGTTACTACCTTATCATCGTATTGCCTGAGCTTTGTTCTAATGTTGTGCCTATTCGTCAGCCACATTTAATGTCATTCTCACCGTTTCCACTATAACGTTAATCTCATCAGATTAATAATAAGCACAATACAAATGGTTTCCTTGACAAATGAATAGCAAAAAAAAAACATATTATCTGACCGAGCGGTTACCGAATTGGTATTGGTAATATTTGTAGGCGCACATTTTGGTAATCGATTGGCATTGCTAATTAGTATACCATACACATATAAATTAACGTTTTCCTTCAACCATTCTTGTTTTAGCGATCCCAAGGCATCTGTAACGACAAACTGTTGGTGTTGACGTCGGTTCCTTCTGTGGAATTAAGAAGATCCTTGAGTGATGATCACTTCTGCATAGCCTGGGACGGCAGGCGCTCTTTTGGATCTTGTGCTGAAAAATGTTGAGCATACACTCAAACACAAACCATGATCAAAGTTATAAAATTGTTTTGATGTGTGAGATGATAGCTGATGCCATTGTGAGAATAATAAGTTGAAGAAATATGATCATAATATGGCAGTAATATCTTTATTGTATACCAAATAAACGAAATGAAAAGATCCGAGCTTTCGTGGCTAGCACATTATCAAGGATGAGTTTTGTACATGCTTTTGAAAAATCTAACACACAGCTTGCGCACGTTCCGAATTGCGGTGGGGTACTCATAGTCAATCTCGCATAATACACGTACAGACACACATACATATACACTTCGCACTTCTCGGTGTTTCGAATAGCGGTGGGGTTCTCATAGTCAATCTCGCATAATACATGTACAAACACACATACCTATACACTTCACACTTCTCTGGTGTTTCGAATAGCGTGGGGTACTCATAGTCAATCTCGCATAATACACGTACAAACACACATACCTATACACTTCACACTTCTCGGTGTTTCATAACAACCCACAGACGGGAGGCCAGGTCATATCACCCTTTGAAATCACCATATGTGGTGACTTCAAAAAGCGACACGACCCGACCTCCGGTCCGTGGGCCGTCATGGAATGACAACCTAGAGAACAACCCCCCCCCCCCCCCCCAAAAAAAATGATCTAGAGCATCACCATGAGCATCACAACCACCACGCTCTAGAGCTTCACCATTATAACTAATGCAGTTATTGAAGCTTCATGACCAAATTCGAGTGCCTATATCGGAGCGTGGTGGTGGTGATGCTCATGGTGATGCTCCATGGCGTTTTTTTTTTTTTTTTGGGGGGGGGGGGGGGGTTCTCTAGGTTGTTATTTCATAACGACCCACGGACGGGAGGTCGGGTCGTGTCGCTTTTTGAAGTCACCACATATGGTGATTTCAAAGGGTGATATGACCTGGCCTCCCGTCTGTGGGTTGTTATGAAACACCGAGAAGTGTAAAGTGTATATGTATTTGTGTCTGTACGTGTATTATGCGAGATTGACTATGAGTACCCCACCGCAATTCGGAACGTGCGCAAGCTGTGTGTTAGATTTTTCAAAAGCATGTACAAAACTCATCCTTGATAATGTGCTAGCCACGAAAGCTCGGATCTTTTCAGTTCGTATATTTGGTATACGATAAAGATATTACTGCCATATTATGATCATATTTCTTCAACTTATTATAAAATTGTGGTTAAAAACCCGCATGCCTTTAATAACATGTCAAAGGATTATTGTGAATTATTTTTACCACAATTTGAACAAATCATTATTTACAATATACGCAAACCATAGATAGCTCTTTGCAATACATTCAATATTGTTTATGGGAGCTCGTCAGCTTGTAATGATTGTGTCCATACATTGTTCTTAACAACACTTAATTCGATATATCTCATTCCGGCAAAGTTCACAAACGTGGTTTCTCTTCGACTCTGGTATTTTGCAGCTAGCATCAGCTTCTCACAGGTGCCGTACCTCTCCTGATCTAGCCGGCGTAGCTGACGAGCGGCTGTTGTGTCTCTGGTTGTCTCATCTCGGCAGCAGGCGGCGGCAGTGGGGAGTTTTGTGCAGCGTTTGCTGCCAGCTCCTCCTTTATCAGACCGTTCAGCTGCTCTGGGTACATCAGGAAGTAGCTGGGGCTGTTCCCCCGCTGCGTAACAGTGACGAGTCAGAAAACACTTCGATGGAATTCCTCGTTGTGCTGTGATACCGGTCGTTGACGATTGACAGGCGTCGCTGAGTTACAGCGATACCTGAGGTCATACATTCATTACAATTATTTTCTGTAAAGAGGTTTTTAGGTATGGAAAGCATTTTAAAAACAAAATTACTCATTGCGTGCCGTATGTCTGCATGAGTGTACTCCTAAGCCGGAACATGGACTTAATGTTACAACATAAGCCTATAGGTGCGGTTTATAAACGATCAATCACTTAGTGTCTTACTATACCCTTCGATTTCCCCGTGATATACAAACCAGATCCTTCACCGTGCGAGAAGCACCGGCCTGCACCAGAATCCTCCCGATTGTCTCCACCTGACTCATGCCCATAGCATAGTGCATCGGCGTCCTTTCCAACTGCAACACGACACATACAACCCGTCAGAGCCTGGTAGGCAGTACATTGAACCGATATCCGCGGCGCAAAATCTGGCAACTTCCGTCATTCCCGCCATTCACGCAGGCGTGGGAACCGACGGCGGCTCCCCCCCCCCCCCCCCCCCCCGCTCCCGTCAGCTGCAGCGTCCGTTAGCCGGGGGGACGCATGCAGATCTGAAGGGGAGCCGCTCAACCCGACTTCTGAACACCCCTGCCGTCAGTCGGCCGCCGTTATGACAGGATATTGACTTAGCGATGAATGACACGTGTTGGGGGGAAACGGAGGATTATTAGCGCCGGGGAAAACAAGTGGAAGCGATTAGAGGGGGAACAAAGGAATTTGTCAGCGATTTCCGTGGAAGTGATATAAATCAGGGGTGTGCTGGAGTCGAAACCTATCAAAAGGTAATCTGGCGTATCAACTGATCAGTAAGCTGATACTGCCCAAGACAAGTAGGCAAATACAGGGGACCCAATTTATGGTGCGACACATGGACGAGATTGTGCAAATCATTAATATACCTTACTTTGAACAGCCCTTCGCGTACACGCTGTATATTGTGGTCGTTCAAAGTCGAGCGGATAAACAACCTTGGGAAAACATTGAATACTTGCATCTTCAACATCACCTCATCTTTACCCAACCAACCGACCTGCTGCAGCACTCACATTATCCCCCCGGTGGACAGAATGCGGGAACTTGCTGGTGATGAGCCGTACGATATCGGCGTGCTGCCAGAGTACGGCGGCGTGCAGGGGCGTGCGGCCGTACCGGTCCTGCGCCTCGGCCAGCCACGGCTCGTCTAGATGTCTCCGGACGTGTCCGGCCGCTCCGGCCCGCACCGCTCTGAACAGCCAGTCCCGCTTCTCCTGGGGGAAAGGGTCAGCCAGAGGGAGCGCGCCTGCACTACCCGGAACAGCCAGTCCCGCTTCTGCCGGGAAGGTGAGAGCCTCCCCCTCGCGTAACAATCATTACTGCAATCGCATGAAAAATTTCAGTTTCAATTTCAATTTAATTTACAATCATTACACTCATATTTGGTAAACAGTCAACTCCTCATTAATTAATTGCTGACCAAGACCCGTTTCGTATTTATAACTTCTTCAGTTGGTCATTAAAAATGGGGCATACAAAACAAAGGATGATTGCTTCGCCTCTTTAGGAGACTAATAGGTGAAACAATCACGGGATGTGAATGAACTTTGGATGTATTCTTGCAGTGTCAATCATCTGTTGTTTAGTATGTCCCATTTTTAATGACTAACTGAAGAAGTTATAAAATACGAAACGCGTCTTGGTCAGCCATAAATTAATATGAGGAGTTGACTGTTTATATGTGTCAATATGAACGTTAAAGGAAAATAATGACCTTTTGATTTATTTATCTGCATTATACTATTACACATGTATGATATCAAATTGATTGCATTTCAATTCAAAAGTGAAATAACAACTTTTTCTATTTCGAAAATTACATTTAGGAAAATTAAAAATATGTATATATGGTGACCAACAGTATGATCCATCACTATCTCTGGTTTGAATGTTGATTTGTATACAAGTCATAGGGCCAGAAATGAAGTAAGTGCGCCAAGAAGCGTGACAACGTCCCTGATTGGTCAACGAAACAAATCGCCGACACTAAATAGCTCGCCGGTGGGTGCATAAGTGAACTTCCAATTTCATTGCCAGTTAGTTGATTTTTTTGTGTGGAAAAATGCTTCTTTTTCTTGATAAGCTAAAGCATAGTGTTATATACAGCCAGAGACAAGACAAAACAAAACTCCTAATGTTGAAAATAAATTAACCAATTTTGCAAAAATCGAGGGTCGCAACCACCGCCGTTGGGTGCATAAGTTAACTGCTAATTTGGTTACCTTTTTAGTCAACGTTTATGGATTGTTAAGGATAGAAGGGCACATAATCACAATAGACAGAGTGCAAGACATATTTTCCATACAATTTTGTCCACAAAAACATTACGAGAGAAGCCCAGAAATCGAAATTCGTTACCAAGTACTTGAGAGTACCGACCATTATAAGTGTGAATCACTTATCAACTTTAACTTGAAATATCTTTCGGTAGGAGTTATGTGCAAAATGTGATGAATTTACAATATATTTTGGTCTCACCTGTCGATGTCAAGTGATAACTCCATTGTTGTGGGAAAATGTAAATATTTCCCTTTAATAATCATATGTCGGTTAGAGGGGGTGCACGGGATGCTAGTCTCGCTTCTCCTGAAAAGGTTACAGGGAGCTAGGTTAGGTTCGGTTACAGGGAGCTTCTATGCCCCCCCCCCCCCCCCCCCACCCTCCACCCGGATCATTTATGCTGCCACTTCCACCGTAGTTAGAGGGAAGGCCAGTCGCCAGAAAGGGTCCTCCTGTTCCCCTCCTAGAACTGAATCGTTCCCGCTCCGGACTCACACAGTCACCAACTTTGTATGTATCATTAACCTTGCCCAAGTCTCACCTCGAAGCCGTAGATGCTGCGCAGGAACCTGGCCGTGTCCTCGCTGGCGTTCTGCTCGGCCACGTGAACGATGTTATGTTGGTGGTCGTCCTCCGCCTGGAGGATGTGGTCATAGCCACCCAGCAGCAGCTGCCCCAGCCGCTCTGTATCCCCTGGAGACCGACACAAGCGGCAGGTTTTAGGTGTAGGGTGTCAGGTGCCATGTGTCAGGTGTCAGTAATTATCAGTCATTCAGATGAAATGACTCACTCTTACGTATACCTGGGTTATATTTTGATGAGGAAAGCTCAACACGAGGTGAATGGCAAATTATGTGACAATTTTAGACTCCTGAGATGTAGGTTACCGCCAGGGTTCCAGTCAACTAAGCTGAGTTCTTACGACACCACCAACGCCGCATAGTCCTCCGATATCGACGCATTTCTACTCGACTCCCTCGACCGCCCAACTATCCAGCTTCAGTCGCCATCATCACATCATTCCATTGTCTTTGTCTCCTCACCGCTGGCTGCGAGGCCGGTCACCCAGACGTCGATGGCCGCTAAATTCTCCGGCAGGCCGGCCGCCGCCGCCGCGTCCCTCGCTGTAGCATAATGCTCGTCCCGGTCGGCCAGGCTCAACGCTGATTGGTCGAGGAGCCGAGCCAGGGCGTGGCCGGGATGGGGTCGCTCCGCGGCGAAGTGGAGAATCGAGCGCCCGCGCGCGTCCTGAGAGGGGGGGAGGGCGGGGGTCCGGTCAATATGGCCCAGCGCCGCGTAGCAGCGGCGGCGTTAGTCTTCTGCCGTTGGATAGTTCGGATTTTATTTGAATACTAAGTCATTCGATTGTCGAAATGTGACTTTTAAATTTGCCCACGAATTAGAAAACTTTCGCATTCCAGCGGCCCACGAGAACATCCACTTGCTAAACAGATTTTGAATCTATGGTTGATACGGAAAGATCTCCAAGGAGTACAAAGAAACGTGCTAAAAGACACAAGTAAACTTACCTATTCTATTCCAAATAAGACCCGTTGTGAAGTCCGAAATACGGAGGTGAGCTGTAGGTACAGGTCACTGCAAAAGTAATGGTAGTTGTGGCGAAGTCAGATAATCGCTCATATCTCTTAAACCATTTGTGGGAATCGTTTGAAGAAATTTTGCGTGCTGGTTGCAGGCTGCAGCCTGAAACCAGCACGCAAAATTTCAAATGATTCAGACAAATGATTTAAGAGATATTAGCGATTATCTGACTCGCCACAACTACCATTACTTTTGCAGTGACCTGTACATAATCACTACCAATGGAAACGTAAAACAAAATTATGTTAGAAAATATCTTCCCGGATCTTTATACAACACCAGTTAACAATGTTTAACACGGTTAATAATGTTTAACACGGAAGCTTTCGAACACTTCAGTGTTCTTACTTAGCAGCCTTAGCAGCCAGCAGGTTGATGAACCCTCTTGAGGCTGATGAAAAACACTGAAGTGTTCGAAAGCTTCCGTCTTAAACATTTTCAACTGGTGTTAAATACAGATTCGTGAAGTTGCAAGATGTCCCAGCTCAATAATTCCATCTTTAAGTTAGAAGATATCGAAAATCACCACTACATTTACCTCTTGAGAGAGAGAGCAATTCACCGGGTAAGGTAACACCACCCAGCTGTGTCCACTGTAACGCTAAGATACCACCACCCAGCTGTGTCCACTGTAACGCTAAGATACCACCACCCAGCTGTGTCCACTGTAACCCTCACCCTCTTCAGTAGAGTCGCCGGGTCCATGTCGGCAGCCTGGGGGCTTATCTCTTCCCCAGCAGGAGCAGTGAGCGCCTGTGACTCGACCTTCAGCGGTACAGGGTCGGTCTGCCCCTCCCCCTGTACCGCGCGGTACTCCCTCTCGGCTGCCCAGCGGTACAGTACCGCTGCCATGAGGCCCAGCGGGTCCGCGGGCCGCAGTTTGGCCACCGCCGCCAGCGCCTCCGTCAGAGGCCCGCCCAGCTCTGTCGGAACACGTGATGACGTTACAGAGAAGGAAGGACTGATTTCACAAAGGATAAGTCTATCCAACCCTCCCAACCCAACATCCAACCCTCCCATGTGTTTGAAGTCTTCCAGGGACAAGGTCTGACGTCATAGGAGGACATTGCCCACCTCCTTTAAACCCTTTCAGCTCTGTCAGAATACGCGTCAGAATACGCAGCTCAGCTCTGTCAGAATACGGGTCCGAATACACAGCTCAGCTCTGTCAGAATACGGGTCCGAATACGCAGCTCAGCTCTGTCAGAATACGCGTCCGAATACACAGCTCAGCTCTGTCAGAATACGCGTCAGAATACGCAGCTCAGCTCTGTCAGAATACGCGTCAGAATACGCAGCTCAGCTCTGTCAGAATACGCGTCAGAATACGCAGCTCAGCTCTGTCAGAATACACAGCTCAGCTCTGTCAGAATACGCAGCTCAGCTCTGTCAGAATACGCGTCAGAATACGCAGCTCAGCTCTGTCAGAATACGCGTCCGAATACACAGCTCAGCTCTGTCAGAATACGCATCAGAATACACAGCTCAGCTCTGTCAGAATACGGGTCCGAATACACAGCTCAGCCCTGTCAGAATACGCGTCCGAATACACAGCTCAGCTCTGTCAGAATACGGGTCCGAATACACAGCTCAGCCCTGTCAGAATACGCGTCCGAATACACAGCTCAGCTCTGTCAGAATACGCATCAGAATACACAGCTCAGCTCTGTCAGAATACGCGTCAGAATACGCAGCTCAGCTCTGTCAGAATACGCAGCTCAGCTCTGTCAGAATACGCGTCAGAATACACAGCTCAGCTCTGTCAGAATACGCGTCAGAATACGCAGCTCAGCTCTGTCAGAATACACAGCTCAGCTCTGTCAGAATACGCAGCTCAGCTCTGTCAGAATACGCGTCAGAATACGCAGCTCAGCTCTGTCAGAATACGCGTCCGAATACACAGCTCAGCTCTGTCAGAATACGCATCAGAATACACAGCTCAGCTCTGTCAGAATACGGGTCCGAATACACAGCTCAGCCCTGTCAGAATACGCGTCCGAATACACAGCTCAGCTCTGTCAGAATACGGGTCCGAATACACAGCTCAGCCCTGTCAGAATACGCGTCCGAATACACAGCTCAGCTCTGTCAGAATACGCATCAGAATACACAGCTCAGCTCTGTCAGAATACGGGTCCGAATACACAGCTCAGCCCTGTCAGAATACGCGTCCGAATACACAGCTCAGCTCTGTCAGAATACGCATCAGAATACACAGCTCAGCTCTGTCAGAATACGGGTCCGAATACACAGCTCAGCCCTGTCAGAATACGCGTCCGAATACACAGCTCAGCTCTGTCAGAATACGCATCAGAATACACAGCTCAGCTCTGTCAGAATACGGGTCCGAATACACAGCTCAGCCCTGTCAGAATACGCGTCCGAATACACAGCTCAGCTCTGTCAGAATACGCATCAGAATACACAGCTCAGCTCTGTAAGAATACGGGTCCGAATACACAGCTCAGCCCTGTCAGAATACGCGTCCGAATACACAGCTCAGCTCTGTCAGAATACGGGTCCGAATACACAGCTCAGCCCTGTCAGAATACGGGTCCGAATACACAGCTCAGCCCTGTCAGAATACGCGTCCGAATACACAGCTCAGCTCTGTCAGAATACGGGTCCGAATACACAGCTCAGCCCTGTCAGAATACGGGTCCGAATACACAGCTCAGCCCTGTCAGAATACGCGTCCGAATACACAGCTCAGCTCTGTCAGAATACGCGTCAGAATACACAGCTCAGCTCTGTCAGAATACGGGTCCGAATACACAGCTCAGCCCTGTCAGAATACGCGTCCGAATACACAGCTCAGCTCTGTCAGAATACGCATCAGAATACACAGCTCAGCTCTGTCAGAATACGGGTCAGAATACACAGCTCAGCCCTGTCAGAATACGCGTCAGAATAGGCAGCTCAGCTCTGTCAGAATACACAGCTCAGCTCTGTCAGAATACACAGCTCAGCTCTGTCAGAATACGCGTCAGAATACACAGCTCAGCTCTGTCAGAATACGCGTCAGAATACACAGCTCAGCCCTGTCAGAATACGGGTCCGAATACACAGCTCAGCCCTGTCAGAATACGCGTCCGAATACACAGCTCAGCTCTGTCAGAATACGCATCAGAATACACAGCTCAGCTCTGTCAGAATACGGGTCCGAATACACAGCTCAGCTCTGTCAGAATACGCGTCAGAATACGCAGCTCAGCTCTGTCCGAATGCACAGCTCAGCCCTGTCAGAATACGCAGCTCAGCCCTGTCAGAATACGCGTCAGAATAGGCAGCTCAGCTCTGTCAGAATACGCAGCTCAGCTCTGTCCGAATACACAGCTCAGCCCTGTCAGAATACGGGTCCGAATACACAGCTCAGCCCTGTCAGAATACACAGCTCAGCCCTGTCAGAATACGGGTCCGAATACACAGCTCAGCCCTGTCAGAATACACAGCTCAGCCCTGTCAGAATACGCGTCAGAATACGCAGCTCAGCTCTGTCAGAATACGGGTCCGAATACACAGCTCAGCCCTGTCAGAATACACAGCTCAGCCCTGTCAGAATACGGGTCCGAATACACAGCTCAGCCCTGTCAGAATACGGGTCCGAATACACAGCTCAGCCCTGTCCGAATACACAGCTCAGCCCTGTCAGAATACGGGTCCGAATACACAGCTCAGCTCTGTCAGAATACGGGTCCGAATACACAGCTCAGCCCTGTCAGAATACGGGTCCGAATACACAGCTCAGCCCTGTCAGAATACGGGTCCGAATACACAGCTCAGCCCTGTCCGAATACACAGCTCAGCCCTGTCAGAATACGGGTCCGAATACACAGCTCAGCTCTGTCGGAATACGCGTCAGAATACGCAGCTCAGCTCTGTCCGAATACACAGCTCAGCCCTGTCAGAATACGCGTCAGAATACACAGCTCAGCTCTGTCCGAATACACAGCTCAGCCCTGTCAGAATACGGGTCCGAATACACAGCTCAGCCCTGTCAGAATACGGGTCCGAATACACAGCTCAGCCCTGTCAGAATACGGGTCCGAATACACAGCTCAGCCCTGTCCGAATACACAGCTCAGCCCTGTCAGAATACGGGTCCGAATACACAGCTCAGCTCTGTCGGAATACGCGTCAGAATACGCAGCTCAGCTCTGTCCGAATACACAGCTCAGCCCTGTCAGAATACGCGTCAGAATACGCAGCTCAGCCCTGTCAGAATACACAGCTCAGCCCTGTCAGAATACGCAGCTCAGCTCTGTCAGAATACGCATCAGAATACACAGCTCAGCCCTGTCAGAATACGGGTCCGAATACACAGCTCAGCCCTGTCAGAATACGCGTCAGAATACGCAGCTCAGCTCTGTCAGAATACACAGCTCAGCTCTGTCAGAATACACAGCTCAGCCCTGTCAGAATACGCGTCAGAATACGCAGCTCAGCTCTGTCAGAATACGCAGCTCAGCTCTGTCAGAATACACAGCTCAGCCCTGTCAGAATACACAGCTCAGCCCTGTCAGAATACACAGCTCAGCCCTGTCAGAATACACAGCTCAGCCCTGTCAGAATACACAGCTCAGCCCTGTCAGAATACACAGCTCAGCCCTGTCAGAATACGCAGCTCAGCCCTGTCAGAATACACAGCTCAGCCCTGTCAGAATACACAGCTCAGCCCTGTCAGAATACACAGCTCAGCCCTGTCAGAATACACAGCTCAGCCCTGTCAGAATACACAGCTCAGCCCTGTCAGAATACACAGCTCAGCCCTGTCAGAATACACAGCTCAGCCCTGTCAGAATACGCAGCTCAGCCCTGTCAGAATACACAGCTCAGCCCTGTCAGAATACGGGTCAGAATACACAGCTCAGCCCTGTCAGAATACGCGTCAGAATACACAGCTCAGCCCTGTCAGAATACGCAGCTCAGCCCTGTCAGAATACACAGCTCAGCCCTGTCAGAATACGGGTCAGAATACACAGCTCAGCCCTGTCAGAATACGCGTCAGAATACACAGCTCAGCCCTGTCAGAATACACAGCTCAGCCCTGTCAGAATACACAGCTCAGCCCTGTCAGAATACACAGCTCAGCCCTGTCAGAATACACAGCTCAGCCCTGTCAGAATACACAGCTCAGCTCTGTCAGAATACACAGCTCAGCCCTGTCAGAATACACAGCTCAGCCCTGTCAGAATACACAGCTCAGCCCTGTCAGAATACACAGCTCAGCCCTGTCAGAATACACAGCTCAGCCCTGTCAGAATACACAGCTCAGCCCTGTCAGAATACACAGCTCAGCCCTGTCAGAATACACAGCTCAGCTCTGTCAGAATACACAGCTCAGCCCTGTCAGAATACACAGCTCAGCCCTGTCAGAATACACAGCTCAGCCCTGTCAGAATACACAGCTCAGCCCTGTCAGAATACACAGCTCAGCCCTGTCAGAATACACAGCTCAGCCCTGTCAGAATACACAGCTCAGCCCTGTCAGAATACACAGCTCAGCTCTGTCAGAATACACAGCTCAGCCCTGTCAGAATACACAGCTCAGCCCTGTCAGAATACACAGCTCAGCCCTGTCAGAATACACAGCTCAGCTCTGTCAGAATACACAGCTCAGCCCTGTCAGAATACACAGCTCAGCCCTGTCAGAATACACAGCTCAGCCCTGTCAGAATACACAGCTCAGCCCTGTCAGAATACACAGCTCAGCCCTGTCAGAATACACAGCTCAGCTCTGTCAGAATACACAGCTCAGCCCTGTCAGAATACACAGCTCAGCCCTGTCAGAATACACAGCTCAGCCCTGTCAGAATACACAGCTCAGCCCTGTCAGAATACACAGCTCAGCCCTGTCAGAATACACAGCTCAGCCCTGTCAGAATACACAGCTCAGCCCTGTCAGAATACACAGCTCAGCTCTGTCAGAATACACAGCTCAGCCCTGTCAGAATACACAGCTCAGCCCTGTCAGAATACACAGCTCAGCCCTGTCAGAATACACAGCTCAGCCCTGTCAGAATACACAGCTCAGCCCTGTCAGAATACACAGCTCAGCCCTGTCAGAATACACAGCTCAGCCCTGTCAGAATACACAGCTCAGCTCTGTCAGAATACACAGCTCAGCCCTGTCAGAATACACAGCTCAGCCCTGTCAGAATACACAGCTCAGCCCTGTCAGAATACACAGCTCAGCCCTGTCAGAATACACAGCTCAGCCCTGTCAGAATACACAGCTCAGCCCTGTCAGAATACACAGCTCAGCCCTGTCAGAATACACAGCTCAGCTCTGTCAGAATACACAGCTCAGCCCTGTCAGAATACACAGCTCAGCCCTGTCAGAATACACAGCTCAGCCCTGTCAGAATACACAGCTCAGCTCTGTCAGAATACACAGCTCAGCCCTGTCAGAATACACAGCTCAGCCCTGTCAGAATACACAGCTCAGCCCTGTCAGAATACACAGCTCAGCCCTGTCAGAATACACAGCTCAGCCCTGTCAGAATACACAGCTCAGCCCTGTCAGAATATACAGCTCAGCCCTGTCAGAATACACAGCTCAGCCCTGTCAGAATACACAGCTCAGCCCTGTCAGAATACACAGCTCAGCCCTGTCAGAATACACAGCTCAGCCCTGTCAGAATACACAGCTCAGCCCTGTCAGAATACACAGCTCAGCCCTGTCAGAATACACAGCTCAGCCCTGTCAGAATACACAGCTCAGCCCTGTCAGAATACACAGCTCAGCTCTGTCAGAATACACAGCTCAGCCCTGTCAGAATACACAGCTCAGCCCTGTCAGAATACACAGCTCAGCCCTGTCAGAATACACAGCTCAGCCCTGTCAGAATACACAGCTCAGCCCTGTCAGAATACACAGCTCAGCCCTGTCAGAATACACAGCTCAGCTCTGTCAGAATACACAGCTCAGCCCTGTCAGAATACACAGCTCAGCCCTGTCAGAATACACAGCTCAGCCCTGTCAGAATACACAGCTCAGCTCTGTCAGAATACACAGCTCAGCCCTGTCAGAATACACAGCTCAGCCCTGTCAGAATACACAGCTCAGCCCTGTCAGAATACACAGCTCAGCCCTGTCAGAATACACAGCTCAGCCCTGTCAGAATACACAGCTCAGCCCTGTCAGAATACACAGCTCAGCCCTGTCAGAATACACAGCTCAGCCCTGTCAGAATACACAGCTCAGCCCTGTCAGAATACGCCACGAGGGTTGATAGAGAATAGCGGAACGAGTTATATTGGAACACAATTTATGTTATGCAATATGACAAACTAGAACGCAGTGGCGTCGCCAGTTTCCAAATTAGTAGGGACAAATCCAGGTGCACGTATACTTTAAGATGGGACTATGTTAGGAACGGCTGCAAATTACTGGGCATAATGTCCCAAGTGAGCCAGGTCTAACACACGTTTAAAGTTAACCATACCAGTCAGTGTAATCGTTGCACTTACCTTTCATGAGGTATTGTCCATTGTCAGTGTGCAGTCCTCCCTGCCCGTGACCTGTTCTCCCCGTGACAGCCAGCGTCTGTTTCGCAGGCGTCGGTTTCGGCTCGGACACGGCACCTGTCGGGTGGTGACGGTTACAACGCGGCATTAGTGTCCAGTGAATGTGTATTTTAACACCATGATTAATACACACACGATGTTTGGCACACGAAGTTAGCAAACGTAGCGAACATCTTTAAAGTAGAAAGTGTGGTAAATTTTCAAATATTTGCGACCACATTTAAAATAGCACAACGAACTAAGCGCTTATGTTCTGGCTTCCTTATGCTGTTTATATGCGTTTCGAATAAAAGTTAATACAAATCTGGAATATAACATGCATATCTTATGCGTACAAATATAGCATAGTGTGAGTTGCGTACACTGAGATAGCTTAACATCATGTAAAACCAAACAAATTGAGCTAACATCGTATCATGCAACTCATTCACATCGAAGGCCAACATCAATTAGACATGTTTGCAGGTGTATTGCTGTGCGTTGCCTAGTGCCAGCAAAAATATGGCAGCATGCGAGCTGCCAGTGTTGCATGCCTAGCAAGCGAGTAAGGTTATAATAATTGAAGAAACGCAAGCACCCGTAAGGATTTCATGCAATGTAAAAATGCAACGATTTTATTCTTAGCATGAGAAAGGAAAAACGTTGTTCAAATGTATAATTTACACAGTTTTGTTTGCTCATTTTCCGTCTTTAAGCTCATTTATATACAGTTTATGTTGCTTCACATGTATTTAAAATGCATATTCATTCCACACAGTTGTTATGTTTTTGCCCACACTTGCGATATGGACCGACGTGCTTTAGAACACCATTCAAAATAAAACTCAGTCAAAATGCACCACACGAAAACCACTATTCAAACTCCCCCTCCTCCGGTTGGACACCATCCATACCATAACAGTAAACACGAAAACCAGTGCAAACGCAAGCAATTCCTCAACACTTCAAAGCAGTGTCTACTTTCTACTGTAAAACAGCGGCACATCCTCGGATGCGCGAAGTGCTCGTGGTCACAGCACAGCAAACCGTGTCACTCAACGCAGTCAACTAACTAACCTGAACTTTTCTCAGTCGAAGGCTTGTCTGTCAGAAGCACTCACACAACTCTGACAGAATTCGGATATGTGTGTCCGAAGCAGTCAGACCAGGTCTGTCCGAAGCAGTCAGGCCAGGTCTGTCCGAAGGAGGCAGGCCAGGTCTGTCCGAAGCAGTCAGGCCAGGTCTGTCCGAAGGAGGCAGGCCAGGTCTGTCCGAAGCAGGCAGGCCAGGTCTGTCCGAAGCAGGCAGGCCAGGTCTGTCCGAAGGAGGCAGGCCAGGTCTGTCCGAAGCAGGCAGGCCAGGTCTGTCCGAAGCAGGCAGGCCAGGTCTGTCCGAAGCAGGCAGGCCAAGTCTGCCCGTAGCAGTCAGACCCGGTCTGTCCGAAGGAGGCAGGCCAGGCCTGTCCGAAGCAGGCAGGCCAGTTCTATCCGAAGCAGGCAGGCCAGGTCTGTCCGAAGCAGGTAGACCAGGTATGTCCGAAGCAGGCAGGCCAGGTCTGTCCGAAGCAGGCAGGCCAGGTCTGTCCGAAGCAGGCAGACCAGGTTTGTCCGAAGGAGGCAGGCCAGGTCTGTCCGAAGCAGGCAGGACATGTCTGTCCGAAGCAGGCAGGCCAGGTCTGTCCGAAGCAGGCAGACCAGGTCTGTCCGAAGCAGGCAGGCCAGGTCTATCCGAACGCCGTCACAGTGTTCGGCGTTTCCAAGGTCGACGTTGGAGAAGATGATACAGTTTTCCCTTGTTCGTGTATTGGAGAGCACAGCTGATATCATTATTGCGACAGCAACTACCACCAAAGTATGCGTTAAGCTTTCTAATTACTTCCGCCAGCATACGCACACGCATATATTAATGACCAGAGGCATGACCCATGTCTCTGGTACCGATGCTCTTGCCACAAAATAAGAACACCGACTTCAATAGATATACAAACAAATTACTTCCCAAACAATGTATACAAATGATAGGATTAGTAGGGGATACTCTTTTCTGAACATACGGACAAAGACAATTTAACTAAACGGCATACTATTTATTTTGCAGGGATCCGAAACGCATGCATTTTACCTATTACATAATAACATTACAGATCTACCTAATAGAATGAATGCGATGTAGGTCAACAACTATATTGCGTGTACTTTCTTATGCCCATACTTATGGCCAATAAATATTACCTTTATATAAGCAGCACAACATAGTTACGCATACGTACACAATTCACGCTTTATTGCGCAAATGAAGGGCACAAAGCAAATAACGAGATTAATAAACCCTACGGACTTTATCATTTCTTTCGAACAAATTCATATTATTCTCACTTATGTAGAGGCGACCCAGCAAGATAAGGCACGAATTTTAACATCTGAAATAATGATGTTAAATATAAACAAGAATCAATGCTTAAAGTTTCGAGCTCAGTAGTTATATGGGAATTTTCACTATAATATTCAGTATAGCGCTATACAGCACAAGGATACAGTGCATGTCTTTACCACAATCAGTCGACAACACCACAAAACGGTCACATTCAGGACCGCGACAACCCCAACCATAATTAAAACCACCCTTCACGTAATGGATATCCAACGGATTCCATTGCACTCTGCCCATTCACATGGTATTGCTCATCGTCCTTAGCCGACCCGACAGTCATTCGAGGTTCGACGTCGATCCGTTTGAAATCCTTCGCAATCGATCCTTCGCAATCGATCCGCTTGATCAATATCCAAACAGTTACTGTCTGCAAGCGCAGGACCAATCCCCCAATTCGACTCGATGTCTCCCATCCAGCATGGAAACGTCCTGTGTATTTCGCATAGTCGTGACGGATTGTCTTCTTCTGGGTTGACGTCTCTGTCCAACCTTCTTTGTCAATGCAGCAATACTTCTTTCGCGTCCCTTTCACCTGAATCGTGCTTAATTCAGATGTTCAGAGAAAAACGTTAGTCTGAAGTAGCTCATATATAGTCGAACATACCTGAAGGTCCTCGATGTATTTCAGTCGAACATACTAGCCCATATACTCCAGCTAGATGTTCTCCTTTTCACCTTTCACGTCTTCCGTCTCTTTCCTTTCACGTCTGCCAGGAAAGCGGGTATTCGAACCGGCTCTAGTTTTCACTACCTCGCTGAATGGCGGCTGCATTCTCCGTCTGTGCTGAAGTCCTCCTGCCTGTCTTGTTGGCCCTCTGCCCTGGTCACCGGCCTCACTTCTTGGCGTCCCGCTCCATCTGTATGATCTCCGATACGCCGTGGTACATCTCCATCACGGCGTCGATCTCGGTCAGCCCCAGCCGCCGCTTATTGCTCAGATCGAACACTCCCTCGCTGCTATCAGAGTGCTCGCCGTGAGTGCCTCGCACCTGCAGCCCCAGCCTCGCGCACTCCGACTCCAGCCGGGCACGGTCCCGGCCGAGCCGCGGCAGCCGCACGTGCACCGAGGCCCGGATCGCCGTGCCCAGGTTGGTCGGGCAGAAGGTCACCGAGCCGAGCCGGCGGTCACGACGCAGCTTCAGCTGCTTGCCGAGGTTGACCAACGCCGTGACGAGCCGCGCGTACACGCTGGTCACGTTGCCGCCCTGCTCCATGCTGATGATGCGCAGGTGGTCCTCCTCGCTGACCCAGACGAGGAACGTCTTGGCGGCGTTGTGGAAGATGCCGCGGCCCTTGGGCCAGTGGCGCGACGCGTTGGCCGCCTGCAGGAAACGGTCTCCCTCCTTGAAGAGGAAGTGATCCGCGATGAGCTGCTGCATGTCCTTCTTGCTCATGTCGTCCAGCGGGTAATAAGTCCCAGCCAGGTCACCGGTGAGACCTCTCAGCACCTCCACCACCTCCCGCTCCATGTCGATATAGTCCGTCTCGGTCATCAGCGGGTTCAGCGGGTACTGCTCCAGACTGCGCGCCGTGCGGATCCGCGTGCTAATGACGTACTTGCCCAGGCGGGAGAGGTTGCCGAGCACTTTCGTCAACTGCTTCGGGTGTCCGAAGGTGACGGGCGGCTGGCGGTCGTTCGGTCCGAATCCAGCGTGGTACTCCTCGATGATAGGGTCGAACAGAGGGGCGAACACCGTGTAGGCGTCGCCATCCGGCGCGTATACTCCCACTCCCGAGTCGAGGTTCTTCACCCCGGAGCGGATGACGTCCATCAGCGTGGCGCCATGCCGTGTACGTCGGTGCTTCACCTGGTCCAGCACATCCTGCGTGAGGTGTTTCCGCAGCAGCGAGGTGGCGTCCGAGCGCTGCAGCGTCTCGAAGGCGGCCTCGATCTCTCGCACCTCGGCATCCGAGGCGTCCTCGGTGAACTCGACGTCTCCGGCGGCAGAGGCGCGGCTGACGCTGCGCGAGCCGCGGTCGTACACGCTGAGGCGGCGTTCCTCCATCCGGGAGCCGTGGCGGCTGGGGTGGCGGTCCGGGCTGCGAGACCCGACTGAAAACGGCCTCAGGTCAGCCGCCTGGGGTGGAGGTTTGTGGTGCAGGATGAGGCTTATAGTGCAGGATGAGTTTATAGTGCGGAATAAGGTTTATAGTGCAGGATGAGGTGTATAGTACAGGATGAGGTTCATAGTGCAGGATGAGTATATAGTACAGGATAAGTTTATAGTGCAGGATGAAGTTTGTAGTGCAGGATGAGGCTTATAGCGCAGGATGAGTTTATAGTGCAGGATGAGGTTTATTGTGCAGGATAAGGTGTATAGTGCAGGATGAGGTTTGTAGTGTAGGATGAGAACAGCAGGAGATGGGAGACAATCTTGTGGGTGCAGGAGGATGTGACTTTCAGCGGCCTTTCGAACTTGCCTGAGCGACAAATAATTTTCAACAAATATCCCAAGGGTGGTTACCGGTTAACTTCTCTTAAAACATTTCAACTCTCGTCCATTTCAACTCTATGCATGTATGTCACTGATATGGTTGCTTACAGTCTGGAATGTCAACAGTTGTACTTCAATTCAAAACTAAGCAAATGGCTTCACTCCGATGTATAAATTAAGTTGTGCTTTGCAGTTTAAAAGCGACTAAACAGACGATATTCACTCATCTCTGCTACCAATGCTTCGTGAAGCAGGGTTTTAAGCTGTTGCGGTACGCTACATATGCCTTCCTTAACCCTATGTGTAACAGTGGGGGCGGATTCCGCCCCCCCCCCCCCCCCCACCCCACCCCTCATGTTTGTCGAAGATATCTCCAGAACGGCTGGGAGCAGGCCCATGAAATTTTGGGACTTCTCATAGAATTGAATACCGCATTTGGAGTCAAAATTTTGAGTTCTTAACCTGAACAGAGGCGGTTCCAGGGCACAGTTTTGGGTGGGTTCGGAGGCGATATTTGGCGATAATACAGAAATGCGATCTTCACAGTTTCTTCCTAACTGCCTCAAGTATGAAGGAGTTACATCGGCTTACGGTGATTGCAACAAGTGAAAATTAGTTGATGTTAATGAAATATCATAAAAATTGCATGGCAGAGGCGGTTGCAGGGGCTTGAAAAGGGGGGGTTCCAGGAAGTATTCAATGCTTGGCGGGAAGCCAATAGAGCAATATAAGGAGCATTTATAGCTATCAAGATGTAAAAGATAGCTTCCGCTTCCATTATTTGCATAGTTAATTACATATAGAGTTTCAGGGGCGTGTTCAGGCGCATGAAAAAGGGGGTAACTGGCATGGTGATGACGATATGCCAGCGATAACGGCGCAATAGACGGTTAGCTTATCATGATATATGCACATATGAGGACAGAAAAGGGAATAAAGTCATTTTTCAGAGGCGCGCTCAGGAATGGAAGAAAGGGGGTCATATTATTGCAAGGAAACTAAGAGGCATGGGCGTACAATGACATAACATACTGCAGTTTTCGGATGAAACACGCACCACAGGCTACTCTACGAACGATTATAAGATAATAGGCGAGTCCAGGTAGGGTAAAAGGGGGGTAAGCAATGTTAATTGAAGTTGTAAGTGAAATAGTCACTGTTGACTAGTTAGTATCATAATAGCGGATAATATACTTATCAAAAGGTCTTGCGCCGCCCCAGTTTGGATCCTGGATACGCCTATGATGAAGTACAACATGCAAAAAGGAACTATCTACGATCAGTAACATATTTATAGTGCTGGGTAGCAACTTGTCTGCGGTTAATATTTTTTCCCAATTTTACCTCCCTTTTTCACTAACCTAGTACCACCTATGGCAAAAAATATGATTTATAACTGTTTTGTCTAATGTCACAATCACATACCATTTAATTTATCAAAAAAAAACATCAAAAAATGGTTTCATTACGCATTTACTTCACTCCCATATTGAGTGACCTGCACACGCCTATGATTTTTGAATTTGCAAATGCCACCGTCATATATCAATTCCCAATTCAATTTCTATCGATTCGTATTAGTTGTGTTAAAATCGGTCGATAAACATGATAACTATGTTGGATAAAAAAATACCACTAAAATGTGTAGTTTTTGCCCCCCTGTTGCCCCCCTATCAAAAATGTAGATTTGTGTACTATTTAGAAATGTAGATCGTGTTGAGGGGAACCAAACACCGTTTCATTTTTGAAAATCGGACTGGTAGATCTCGAGATCTCCGGGGGCGGAATCCCCCCCCCCCCCCTCCCCCTGTTACAAATAGGGGTAGCCAGGAGCCTGTTACAAATAGGGTTAAGACGAGTGATATAAATTCCCCTGTTGTGTTTTGATAACATCGCCCAGAAGTTTTCAACAAGTCGAAGAAGTTATTGCCCAGATCTCAGAGGTACAAAAAGAAATAGGGACGCATGCATATCCGTATGAAACTGAACAATATCAGTATTTCATTTTCTGCTAAGTATTGCTCAGCAATATTGTAGATCCAAGAGTAAAAAGAGGCCAAGGACAGGCATGCGACTCGGGCAGAATCTAGAACAAGTGAAGCCACATGAGAAAAAAAACATGTGTAAAGCATCCGCTCTTAGGACCCTTGGCCGACATGATATTCACTTGAATGTGGCATAATATAAGAATCTGAAATGCCAGACTGCCATCACATAATATTCATGATTTCACACTTCAGTCTACCCGCATCACGTTTCCTCAAAACAACACCTAAAGCAAAAGCGGCCGGTGTTGATTGGCTCCGTACAACGAACGTCAGCAGCACATGACGCCAGCTGAACAGGTGTGCGCAGTACGGCCATGCATCGGCTAGTGTTCATCAGAGTCCGCTCACCGTCAGCCTCGTCCTCTGAGTCGTCGTAGCTGTCCGACTGTTGGTGCACGGTGGTGTAGCGCAGGGCGCCGCGGTGTTCCAGGTAATACTGAGGCTCCCGGCCACGCTATCACAGAGAACGGCCACGACACGGGTCAGCGCGGGGTCAGGTTGGGACCAGCACGGGCTCAGCGCGGGGTCAGGTTGGGACCAGCACGGGTCAGCGCGGGGTCAGGTTGGGACCAGCACGGGTCAGCGCGGGGTCAGGTTGGGACCAGCACGGGCTCAGCGCGGGGTCAAGTTGGGACCAGCACGGGCTCAGCGTAGGGGTCAGGTTGGGACCAGCACGGGCTCAGCGCGGGGTCAGGTTGGGACCAGCACGGGCTCAGCGCGGGGTCAGGTTGGGACCAGCACGGGTCAGCGCGGGGTCAGGTTGGGACCAGCACGGGTCAGCGCGGGGTCAGGTTGGGACCAGCACGGGCTCAGCGCGGGGTCAAGTTGGGACCAGCACGGGCTCAGCGTAGGGGTCAGGTTGGGACCAGCACGGGCTCAGCGCAGGTCAGGTTGGGGTCAGTTTGGTTCAGGTCCACGGGCTCAGGGCCCATCACGGATTCAGTGCGGTGTCTGGTGGTCATCGTGACGGGTTAGCGCGAGGCGGCCAGCGCGAGTCAGTGTCAGTTCGAGGTGAGTGGGGGAGATCTGTCAACAGCTACATCATATCTACGATATATGGAACGGGACACGATCTGCACCAATCAGCATTAACAGCTGCAAGGTGTTTGTGATCATATCGTGATAACCGACACCAATGAGACAACTAACCCACTACTTGATCACCACTGAGTGCTGTTCGGGACCTCACTGACCTTGTCCTTGACATCATCTCTGGCCCCGGCGCGCTGCAGGTGTTCGGGACCTCACTGACCTTGTCCTTGACATCATCTCTGGCCCCGGCGCGCTGCAGGTGTTCGGGACCTCACTGACCTTGTCCTTGACATCATCTCTGGCCCTGGCGCGCTGCTGGTGTTCGGGACCTCACTGACCTTGTCCTTGACATCATCTCTGGCCCCGGCGCGCTGCAGGAGCTTGAAGACGTGTCCGCCGTCACGGCTACCGGCGGCATAATGAAGCGGGGTGCGCCCGTTCCGATCGGGGACATCCATCGTTTCCGGGAAATTCTGCGCCAGGTACCGAACGACACCTATACGGAGGAGGAACACGGATGGTCAATAGAGGAACAAGACAGGCGGAACGAGTGAAGTGAGAAGGGGTCTAATGGTAAGTAACGATTGCGGGAATACAGTTGGGCGGAAATAAAGTCATATATGAACATAATTAGTGGAAATAAGAAATATATTGATGGTGTTGCTGCACCGTAATTTAGAAAGCGTATTAACCAACAGTCTTTCGATCGATATAGAATCAAATAAATCGCAACTTTGACAAAATACCTTGTTTAAGTATACGTTTTGAACACCTTTCTTAGTATTTACCTGCCGTCTTTAGGCAAGGACAGTGCACGCCACGGTCTAACAGTCGGACCAATAACAAGATCAACACAAACTTGAACCACATAAGTTCACAATGGGTGCTATTGCCTTCTTGTATAGCAATACTTTTGCAGGAACAATTTAGGTTGGACAAGTAAGTAAGTTGATGTTTACAGGCGTTGTTTCAACGCAACTCCGATCAAATTACAATTCTGATATGTCTTTAAAAGTTATATTTAATTAGCCTATGCTCATGATAACGCAGAAAATATCGAACATAAAAAATAAAGGACTCAAGGACTAAAGAACTTACATATATTGCGCCTTGCGGCTTCGTCAGACGAAACCGCAAGGCGCTATATAAGTCTAGTCCTTTATTTTAAATTGTCGATATTGTCTGCGTTATCATGAGCGCGGGCTGTTTAAATATAACTTGTAAAGACATAATCGTAATGATGTTCATTACAGCCATCCAATATATATATGCTACAATTCTGATAACTTTGATTATCATACAACTGAGAGACTGTTTCCTATTCAGCACGTGTTACACAGATTTTACCAATAATTGTATGTGTTTATGGATCGTAATGCTGAAGCCAATGGGAAAAACACACCGGAAGCGATAATGGACTCTACAGGATCCAATAACACTTTTGCTATTAGATCATACCATAGTTGGTCATGATTTGTTGGATTATTGGATCGGGCGAACAGTTGCATGATCAAATATTTAATGGACTCGCGCCTGAAAGATTTCTTATTGAACTCGCCTTCGGCTCGTCCAATAACAATTTGTTTTTTCCAGGGGCTCGTTCATTAAAGTATATTGTTATTGTATACAGAATGTATTGTATATTGCAGAATAAAATGTAGCCAATAGCGTAGGCACTGCATCCGAATGGTCAATTATCACTGGAGGACAATGTAGGAAATTAACTCTCTATCGAATTAACAGGTGTTCTAAGTGCATAGACACATTGATCGAGACATTGATACAGTGTACACATAAAAGCAAAAACATGAGACTGTTAATCGTATTAGCGAGTGATGTTTGCGACAAAAAAAATACAACAGTTTTATTAACATCGTATTTGTGAAAAGAAAAAAATATTAATTGTTAAGGAAACGTTCAGCGACTTAGCGACCCTTGGTCCGCGTGGTATCGTGTTCCCTCGGCTGAGCACTGACCGGCGTTTCCCATGAAGGCGGCCCTGTGCAGAGGGTTGGCTCCATCCTTCAGAGTGGAGCCAGCCAGCTTCCTCCGGTCCAGCTGCGCCTGAACGTCGCGTGTCTCGCCCTCCTCGGCGGCGCGGTGAGCGCTCTCTATCTTCTCCTGTAGGGAAACACAAGTTCGCCGATCGCACACCAGTCTCTGGATATGGTCGCCGGTCGGCTTTGGTTGGTTGTTGCGCGCTGTGTTATTATAATTGTAGCAGGTAAGAAATGGGATGTAGAGTTAAAGTGTGCAAAATAAGTGTGTCTTTGTAAGTATGAAGTAAATATACAAACTTTGTCCACTTAAGCAAATGATTGATGAAACTCTAGACGGTTGGTGCGTACCTACGGGAAAACGGGACAGCACCTATACCCGCGGTAAGGTATATCCGGCGACGCGTCTCGCTTTGTGTGTCCATTCTGTTAAACACCTATTCACAGCAGGTTACAACAAACTGTCTCCAACCAAACATTTCCTGTTGGCCAGTACCTCTGTGTGACACCCCGCTGGGTAACATCAGCATGACCTACCATGATGTACGGCACGGTGTCCAGCAGCTCCTGCACCTCCGGGTCGGCGGCGCGGATCCCCTTCAGCTCTGCAGCGCGGCCGGTGAGCAGCAGCCGCTCCACCGTGTCGGTGTCGATGTCCTGCTCCACATCGCCGCGAGATGGCGCGCGGTCCGCGCCGCGGCTGGGACTCTTGTGCGGCGACTCCGCCGCACCGCGCGAGGCACGTCTAGCGCGGCGCGGCGAGTCCGTCCGCGACGGCTGCGAGCGACTCCCCAGCTTGTCACCCTTCTTAGGAGTCGGAGGACGGGATTCGTCCGAGGGGTTGGTCAGGTAGTAACTGGCCACGTTGCCCCGCTGGAAACGATGGGGTGGTAGGTTAGTGGGACCGTATTGCTTCAAATTACATTAAGGTTGTACGACTCTGAATAGCTTATACCAATTAGTACCATGTGAAGTTCACATTCCATGTACGCTTCTATGTCCACAGGTCATGATTCAAGAATACAATTTGACAACAATCCGTGATGTGTCTTCTTGGCTAGAAGCTAGTTTGGCGACATTCATCTTTTCCTTCTAAGCCGCCGTGGGAAAATCCAGATGCCTCACATTGTCTTTGATGTTCTCGTTGGCACCCTTCTGAATCAGATAGTTGTAGTTTTTCTTGGCCTTCTTAGAATCGCTCGCCATAGCAGCGTAGTGATGAGGCGCTCTCGAGTCCTGTGAGGACAATGAGCAGTTATAATGCATCAATAGTTTACTTAAAGGGATTATACGGGTTTCCGTCCTGAAAGGAAATGCACTCACTTGCACTTGCTTTAAACACGTTTAAGACATATATCACCTCAATGCTCATTTAGTCCATGCTTTCAGCACTTATCAGCGTTAAACTTTGGCGTTTTTCGAGACTTGTATCAGATAACGAGTACTTGATCGGCATTACTGTCCATCACTTTCTTATCTTAGAATCTGCATCAAATTCGATGGTGCAGTAATCTGCGCGGCTGAGACAAAATAGCGGTTACGAACTCAGAAGCAAGCTGCCGCAAGAGGGTTTATTTACGGTTTACTATAGCACGTTGACCATAAAAAAGATCACGTGACTGTGAAGATAAAAATCAAAGATGGAAGCTAATTCTGCCCCAGGGATACTTCTTTCGAACGGCCACCCCCATATCAATATAAATGAATTGAATTAAGCTTACATTTACATGAAGGTAAGCCTGAAATTGTGAAATTGTGTGAAATTGCTATGTAAACATATCGCCTTGATGTAATCCACCTTGGCATACGTGACTCTTTGTCATCTGGATGACGATTGAAGAAGGAGTTACGAAATGAAAGACGCTCTAAGCCAGGCAAGTAATGCCATGGGTTTTTTCGTTTTTCATCAATTTTAGAGCTTCAAATTATCTGCAAGTCACACACTGGATCACAAAAAGATTATTCAATTCAATTCTTACGGGACTCTTTATTGCTACATACTGTTCGTTCGAGTTTTGTGGTTTTGTGAGTTTTTTCTTGCGGCGTTTAGCGTTGAGAATTTGGTGGTGGCGTATTAATTTTGGCATGAAAATTCATGAAAAATATCGATTTGTGTGAAGAAAAAAACTAGGTAACTGTTGCTGTCGTTGGAAAAACAAGTTTATTTTATCATATGTTGCTTATTGTAACCGGAAATATTCCATAAGTGAGGTATTTTCATTAACATAAAAGAGATGACTGGCTCTGCCTCAGCCAGTACTGCAGAAAGTACGCGGTGGCATCACCGCGCACTATGAAATGCCCTTACGTGCAGAAGAGGTAATTTCATAAAAATGTGACTACCGTGTGACTTTTACCACCTTTATAAGTAAGTTTTACTATGTAACTCAATTATTCTGGTTAAAAAAACGTATAATCCCTGTAAACAATGTCAACCTGTGGCGATTTATTTTAGAGCAAAACAATTATGAGTGACAGTCACGAAATATTGAAAGGACGGTTTCATGCAACATAAAAGTTTATGAGATGCCACATATAAACTATAAAAAATAATTTCCAAATATCGGTTTACAGTTATTTTAAAAAATCAGCCGTTTGTGAGAAACCAGAACTACCCAAGGAACTATACATATTCTGACCGTCACTCTGCTGTCACCTTGTCTATCATGTGGATGCCGGCCGGGTACCTCTCGACCAGGAACTGGATGACTGGCGTATGGCCGTACCAGGCGGCCAGATGTAGCGGCAGCCGGCCGTTCTCGTCCAGAGACTGTATCAGCTTGGTCGACTTGGAGAAGGGCCCCTTGACACGCGAAAGTTCCTTCACCTCGGCCACGTCGCCGCGGGCGGTGGCGTTGTGGATGGCCGCGATCTGCTCCTGAGAGGTGCGGAAGGTAGTGGTGGAGTGAGATCTGCTCCTGAGAGGTGCGGAAGGTAGTGGTGGAGTGAGATCTGCTCCTGAGAGGTGCGGAAGGTATAGTGGTGGAGTGAGATCTGTTCCTGAGAGGTGCGGAAGGTAGTGGTGGAGTGAGATCTGCTCCTGAGAGGTGCGGAAGGTAGTGGTGGAGTGAGATCTGCTCCTGAGAGGTGCGGAAGGTAGTGGTGGAGTGATATCTGCTCCTGAGAGGTGCGGAAGGTATAGTGGTGGAGTGAGATCTGCTCCTGAGAGGTGCGGAAGGTAGTGGTGGAGTGATATCTGCTCCTGAGAGGTACGGAAGGTATAGTGGTGGAGTGAGATCTGCTCCTGAAAGGTGTGGAAGGTAGTGATGGAGTGAGATCTGCTCCTGAGAGGTGCGGAAGGTATAGTGGTGGAGTGAGATCTGCTCCTGAGAGGTGTGGAAGGTAGTGGTGGAGTGAGATCTGCTCCTGAGAGGTGTGGAAGGTAGTGGTGGAGTGAGATCTGTTCCTGAGAGGTGCGGAAGGTAGTGGTGGAGTTAGATCTGCTCCTGAGAGGTGTGGAAGGTAGTGGTGGAGTGAGATCTGCTCCTGAGAGGTGCGGAAGGTATAGTGGTGGAGTGATATCTGCTCCTGAGAGGTGAGGAAGGTATAGTGGTGGAGTGATATCTGCTCCTGAGAGGTGCGGAAGGTAGTGGTGGAGTGATATCTGCTCCTGAGAGGTGCGGAAGGTAGTGGTGGAGTGATATCTGCTCCTGAGAGGTGCGGAAGGTAGTGGTGGAGTGAGATCTGCTCCTGAGAGGTGCGTAAGGTAGTGGTGGAGTGAGATCTACTCCTGAGAGGTGAGGAAGGTAGTGGTGGAGTGATATCTGCTCCTGAGAGGTGCGGAAGGTATAGTGGTGGAGTGAGATCTGCTCCTGAGAGGTGCGGAAGGTAGTGGTGGAGTGAGATCTGCTCCTGAGAGGTACGGAAGTTAGTGGTGGAGTGATATCTGCTCCTGAGAGGTGCGGAAGGTATAGTGGTGGAGTGAGATCTACTCCTGAGAGGTGCGGTAGGTAGTGGTGGAGTGAGATCTGCTTCTGAGAGGTGCGGAAGGTAGTGGTGGAGTGAGATCTGCTCCTGAGAGGTACGGAAGGTATAGTGGTGGAGTGATATCTGCTCCTGAGAGGTACGGAAGGTAGTGGTGGAGTGATATCTGCTCCTGAGAGGTGCGGAAGGTATAGTGGTGGAGTGAGATCTGCTCCTGAGAGGTGCGGAAGGTAGTGGTGGAGTGAGATCTGCTTCTGAGAGGTGCGGAAGGTAGTGGTGGAGTGATATCTGCTCCTGAGAGGTGCGGAAGGTATAGTGGTGGAGTGATATCTGCTCCTGAGAGGTGAGGAAGGTATAGTGGTGGAGTGATATCTGCTCCTGAGAGGTGCGGAAGGTATAGTGGTGGAGTGAGATCTGCTCCTGAGAGGTGCGGAAGGTAGTGGTGGAGTGAGATCTGCTTCTGAGAGGTGCGGAAGGTAGTGGTGGAGTGATATCTGCTCCTGAGAGGTACGGAAGGTAGTGGTGGAGTGATATCTGCTCCTGAGAGGTGCGGTAGGTAGTGGTGGAGTGATATCTGCTCCTGAGAGGTGCGGAAGGTAGTGGTGGAGTGATATCTGCTCCTGAGAGGTGCGGAAGGTAGTGGTGGAGTGAGATCTGCTTCTGAGAGGTGCGGATGCGGAAGGTAGTGGTGGAGTGATATCTGCTCCTGAGAGGTACGGAAGGTAGTGGTGGAGTGATATCTGCTCCTGAGAGGTGAGGAAGGTATAGTGGTGGAGTGATATCTGCTCCTGAGAGGTGCGGAAGGTATAGTGGTGGAGTGAGATCTGCTCCTGAGAGGTGTGGAAGGTAGTGGTGGAGTGAGATCTGCTCCTGAGAGGTACGGAAGGTAGTGGTGGAGTGATATCTGCTCCTGAGAGGTGCGGAAAGTATAGTGGTGGAGTGAGATCTACTCCTGAGAGGTGCGGTAGGTAGTGGTGGAGTGATATCTGCTCCTGAGAGGTACGGAAGGTAGTGGTGGAGTGAGATCTGCTTCTGAGAGGTGCAGAAGGTAGTGGTGGAGTGAGATCTGCTCCTGAGAGGTGTGGAAGGTAGTGGTGGAGTGAGATCTGCTCCTGAGAGGTGCGGAAGGTAGTGGTGGAGTTAGATCTGCTCCTGAGAGGTGCGGAAGGTAGCGGTGGAGTGAGATCTGCTCCTGAGAGGTGCGGAAGGTAGTGGTGGAGTGAGATCTACTGCTGAGAGGTGAGGAAGGTAGTGGTGGAGTGATATCAGCTCCTGAGAGGTGCGGAAGGTATAGTGGTGGAGTGAGATCTGCTCCTGAGAGGTGTGGAAGGTAGTGGTGGAGTGAGATCTGCTCCTGAGAGGTACGGAAGGTAGTGGTGGAGTGATATCTGCTCCTGAGAGGTGCGGAAGGTATAGTGGTGGAGTGAGATCTACTCCTGAGAGGTGCGGTAGGTAGTGGTGGAGTGAGATCTGCTTCTGAGAGGTGCGGAAGGTAGTGGTGGAGTGAGATCTGCTCCTGAGAGGTACGGAAGGTATAGTGGTGGAGTGATATCTGCTCCTGAGAGGTACGGAAGGTAGTGGTGGAGTGATATCTGCTCCTGAGAGGTGCGGAAGGTATAGTGGTGGAGTGAGATCTGCTCCTGAGAGGTGCGGAAGGTAGTGGTGGAGTGAGATCTGCTTCTGAGAGGTGCGGAAGGTAGTGGTGGAGTGATATCTGCTCCTGAGAGGTGAGGAAGGTATAGTGGTGGCGTGAGATCTGCTCCTGAGAGGTGCAGAAGATAGTGGTGGAGTGATATCTGCTCCTGAGAGGTGAGGAAGGTATAGTGGTGGAGTGAGATCTGCTCCTGAGAGGTGCGGAAGGTAGTGGTGGAGTGAGATCTGCTTCTGAGAGGTGCGGAAGGTAGTGGTGGAGTGATATCTGCTCCTGAGAGGTACGGAAGGTAGTGGTGGAGTGATATCTGCTCCTGAGAGGTGCGGAAGGTAGTGGTGGAGTGAGATCTGCTCCTGAGAGGTGCGGAAGGTAGTGGTGGAGTGAGATCTGCTCCTGAGAGGTACGGAAGGTAGTGGTGGAGTGATATCTGCTCCTGAGAGGTGCGGAAGGTATAGAGGTGGAGTGATATCTGCTCCTGAGAGGTGAGGAAGGTATAGTGGTGGAGTGATATCTGCTCCTGAGAGGTGCGGAAGGTATAGTGGTGGAGTGAGATCTGCTCCTGAGAGGTGCGGAAGGTAGTGGTGGAGTGAGATCTGCTCCTGAGGGGTGCGGAAGGTAGTGGTGGAGTGATATCTGCTCCTGAGAGGTACGGAAGGTAGTGGTGGAGTGATATCTGCTCCTGAGAGGTGTGGAAGGTAGTGGTGGAGTGATATCTGCTCCTGAGAGGTGCGGAAGGTAGTGGTGGAGTGAGATCTGCTTCTGAGAGGTGCGGAAGGTAGTGGTGGAGTGATATCTGCTCCTGAGAGGTACGGAAAGTAGTGGTGGAGTGATATCTGCTCCTGAGAGGTGAGGAAGGTATAGTGGTGGAGTGATATCTGCTCCTGAGAGGTGCGGAAGGTATAGTGGTGGAGTGATATCTGCTCCTGAGAGGTGCGGAAGGTAGTGGTGGAGTGAGATCTGCTTCTGAGAGGTGCGGAAGGTAGTGGTGGAGTGATATCTGCTCCTGAGAGGTACGGAAGGTAGTGGTGGAGTGATATCTGCTCCTGAGAGGTGCGGTAGGTAGTGGTGGAGTGATATCTGCTCCTGAGAGGTGCGGAAGGTAGTGGTGGAGTGAGATCTGCTCCTGAGAGGTGCGGAAGGTAGTGGTGGAGTGATATCTGCTCCTGAGAGGTGCGGAAGGTAGTGGTTGAGTGAGATCTGCTTCTGAGAGGTGCGGAAGGTAGTGGTGGAGTGATATCTGCTCCTGAGAGGTACGGAAGGTAGTGGTGGAGTGATATCTGCTCCTGAGAGGTGCGGAAGGTAGTGTTGGAGTGAGATCTGCTCCTGAGAGGTGCGGAAGGTAGTGGTGGAGTGATATCTGCTCCTGAGAGGTGTGGAAGGTAGTGGTGGAGTGAGATCTGCTCCTGAGAGGTGCGGAAGGTAGTGGTGGAGTGAGATCTGCTCCTGAGAGGTGCGAAAGGTAGTGGTGGAGTGAGATCTGCTCCTGAGAGGTGCGGAAGGTAGTGGTGGAGTGAGATCTGCTCCTGAGAGGTGCGGAAGGTAGTGGTGGAGTGATATCTGCTCCTGAGAGGTGCGGTAGGTAGTGGCGGGGTGAGAACGACGTTGAGAAGAGGTGAGTGGTAAATATGTATTAATTAGATGAAGAAGGTATTGGGTTAGTTATGTGCAAAGAAAGGATTTGGTGTTTATTCACACGTGTCACCAACAGGCAAAAACACCCACTGACAGGTGAAGTCATCAGGTAAGAATAAAAGCAGAAATAAAGTAATAGCAAAAATATACATAAGAAGAAAAAAAATAGACATAAAACACGATAAAGTATAAGATATTATGTAAAATGGAGGATGAGGGGTAAAATCGTACAAGATGTTAAATGTGCCTATGTATGAAAGTTTGCCACGTATCTTTTCACATCCCTCTATATGAGCTTAAACTGTCGCTGAATACATCTGCGCCCTGCGGTCACCTCACGGTTATTGAGAAAGCTGTGTGTGACGCTGGACAAACGGCAACACATCACACGATGCACAGTGTTAACTCGTGCCCGCGGTTCGTAGAAGCAGAGGTTTCGGTTGCGGGTCGATCGGGTGGGCACATGCCAAGAAAAGCTTTCAAGAATAAGTGGTGTGTCCAGTTTTGTGGGAATTATATTTCTGAGACAGAGAAGATCGTGTTGCACCCGCCGGGCGGAGAGAGGTGGGACTTTGAAGTGGCGGCAGAGGTCTGGGTAAGATAGAGAAGACGCGGCTCCGGAAGAGGTGTGATGTGAAAGCCACATCAGGAACTTGTGCTGGGCCCGATCAACCCGCACCGTGTGGGAATCGGGCGTACCAGCCCAGATTACACTCGCGTACTCCTGGATTGAGCGTACACTGGCAAAGTAGGCGGCAAGCAGAGCCGTGCGGTTACATTTTTAAGTGTTCCTCGAACCTGTCTGAAAAGACCGAGTGAATTATGAGCGGTCGGTTCGCTCGTTTAACGACATCACTGATGTGCGCCGATTAATGAAATCAGGAGCGATGGATGTTAATAACAACCGGAAGCAATCCCTCAGAGAGGTAGCGATTGGCGAAATAGATATTCGAAAATCTGGAATGTGTATATGGCTAGAACAAAGCGGTAGATTGTACCGCATTACTTAGTTGTCCTCCGGAACAGTCTGCATTCGATCAATAGTAGTTTAAAGTACATTCGGTTTATTCTCCTTCAATTTAGGGCGGTACTCGTATAGAACAGGTAAAAAGTGTTGTAGTTGTTACTTGGTTCTTGATAGATGATTTACTGTGATCGAAGGTGAACGGTCACTACTGGGGTTTGATGTTCGCTCCTCGCTCGTCTCCTTCCGTGGTGTGATGCGCGGTTCACATGGTGTGATGCGCGGTTCAAACCTGGTGTGATGCGCGGTTCACACCTGGCCGGGCCCGGGTGCCGGTCAGTGGCGTACACAGGATTCACTACAGGAGGGGGCATTTTTATCAGGGCATAAGGTACCCCCACCAAAAAAAAACACCAGATTTGGCCCACTATATTTTTAGAGTGGCATATTTTAAATATATATATATATATATATATATATATATATATATATATATATATATATATATATATATATATATATATATATAAAACATTCATTTTGTCGAAGTAGTAGGGCCCTTCGGGCCCTATTTCCAAGGGCACACACGGCCAAGGGGAACGTACGGACCTTCAGGGGGGGGGGGGATTGCCCCCTTTGCCCCCCCCCACCCTGGGTGCCTATGGTGCCCGTACGGGCAACCGGGCCCGGAGGCCGGACAGCTACCCTGTGCCGGGAAATTTGAACCTACCGGGCCCGTTCTTTGCTGAGCAGCCCCAACCAACCTACCCTGTTTGAGACCAGTGCCGACTCACGTGGGTGACTACCACTGCACGTGGCGTGTACCGTGTGAGGGGTGTTGGAAGGTATTTTCTCGCAAAAACTCCGCTACGCCTGGGCTGATTGTGTGTAAATTTGGTGTGTGGTTATGGACCCCTCAGCCGCCACTTTCCCACAAATCAGGGATGGGTGGGGTGTCCGCACGTGCGCACATGCACACCCCTATTATATATATCAGGAACGGCTGAGCCGATTGATTGTGTTCGATTTTGATTTGTGGTTAGGGACCTCTCAGCCGCCTCTTTCCCACATGGCAGGGCCTCTCCACGTGCGCACGTGCGCACCTTTTTTGTATCTCAGAAACTACTTCCCCGATCGAGTTGAAATTCACCATACATTTCCCTCGCGCTCGCTCATTCATCGCAAACTACGACGCTTTACTGGTTCTTCAGAATCCACCTTTGGGGTTACACACTACTTTTGGTGACAGTCTCTGGGATGTCATATGATGGTGAACATTGATGTGTGTGATAATCTGTAGTGCAGCCTGGTGATGAAACCGCATTTCTGAGGCAAACACCAACCAAATTTACACTCCATTGTTAGTTACAAAGACTTCTGGTGCTTTGGATACAGACCTTTATTTGGTGTGTGATGGGTTAATCAGACGGTCGTTGCATTTAAACACACCCGTCAAACTTCGCTAATTCAGCAACTCAGAAACGACTCACCAACTACATTCGTCCCTAAAATTGAAGAAAAAAACGCATGACTGTTCACTTCGAACTCTAATCGAACAAACTTCTCAAACTGAATAGAACATCGTCCTCGGATTCTGACTCATGCCGATGTTCCACATCCCTCTCTTCACCGGTCGGCAGTGTTTGGTGAGAGAGTATCGAACTCGTGTTCCTCGTCACTTTCATCGAACAAACTAAATCCCATCATAACATCTTCCTCGGATTCTGACTCATGCCGATGTTCCACATCCCTCTCTTCACCGTCGGCAGTGTTTGGTGGAAGAGTATCAAACTCATGTTCCTCATCACCAACAACCGGATCATCGGCGTCAGAACAGAGACATCGGGATCGGATACCAGCGCCTCGTACTCGAAGACAGGAACCTCAGCATCAGAGTCTGCTAGCTCGGCATCTGGAGCGGGGGAGTCAGCATCAGAAACCGGGGCCTCGGAATCGGAAACTGCACCATCAGTGTAAGTGGCCGAGGCTTCGGCATCGGAAGGTGGACCTCGAACACCGGCGCTTCGTCTCCGGAGAGTGGGACCTCGACGCCAGAAAGCAACCTCTTCTCTCCGAAGAAAGGTGCTTTGACATCGGGAATCGGCTCCTCGGTATCCGGAAGCCGGATCCTCAGTATCGGAAACCTGTTTCTTGACAGAACCCAGTTCCTTGACATCAGACAACAGTTGCTTGAACTGGGAGACCAGTTCCTTGACCATCGGAGACCGGCACCTTGACATCATCGGCCAGTTCCCTGACATTGGAGACCAGTTCTCTGACATCTGAGAACAGTTCCTTGATCTCAGGATCGGAGACTGACACTGTGCTGCCGGGGATGGACGCCTTGACGTCAGATACAGGTGCCTCGACGCCAGGGACTGTGTCGTCGGCAGTGCCGTCGGTAGATGTGTTTCCTGGACCCGACGTCTCCGTTGCTCCCTCAGTCTCTCTGCGCCGATGACGTCATCAATGCTCCGGGCCGGCCGCCAGCTGACTGACCATTCGGCTGATGTCCTCGGCACGTCTGGCGTCGCATACGATGTCGACGGAGCCGAGGATCTTGACGGTTTCTTCCTGGGTCGGGGGGCGTCCGCTCTGGCAGCCCAATGGATAGGGCTGAATTAATGCCAGTTCAAAGTGGAGGCGTTTTCCATTCACTCGTAATGATACAGTATGTGATATGAAGCGGAAAATGCTCGAGTGAAATGTAATGAAGGGACGACCAGGTAGAATATCCGTTTTGGGGCGTTTGTACGATGGGATCGCAACCAATGTGTTCGTGACTGCCTCCTTGCTGCCTCGCTAAACGCTCAGAGAAGATGTCTCTATTGTGATTCGAATTCGAGGTCACCATTAAATAACTGTATACGCAAGTTATTCAGCCATCGCGCATTTCGTTTTGGGAGATGCGCAATCAGTTGTCATTGCGTGTGTATGGGAAATTGCCTTTAATCATGCATCATTTTCATTACGACACTTGGCAAACGTACCAGGTGTTTATGGACAACATCGACTATTAACGTATTACAACCAAGTCATATGTTCCTTACAAATTGTAAAAGCGAAACATTTATTATTTAATTTTACAACATCGTTATTTATGACATCTTTTCTGAAGATGCATGCATGCATGCTACCTAAAAATCAGATTGTATCTAGATAGCAAGGTAAACATGCGTTGGTGACGTACAACACCACGCCAGACAAAGCTACGTGTAGGAAGTATTCATGGCATTGACATTTCAATGTCTGGTGTTATGTTGTCACCTATCAACACCCTCTATTAGGCATTCCTCTTATCCTCCTCTGACTCTAACTAAACCCTTTCACCAACTCTCCTACCCTCTCTCACCAGCATCGTTTTCACCTCCACTCCCACCCTATCTCACAGCCTCTCTTACCAGCACTTTCAACCACCCTCTTACAGGGGCGGATACAGGGGGGCCAAGGGGAAATGCCCCCACCCCCCCCCCCCCCCCCCCACCCCCCCCACCAAAGGTCCCTGAAACTATGATTTCCTCCCCCCTCCAAAAAAAAGTTCGGACGTACAGTTGTAAAAATTGCCTCCACAGCAGTCAAAATCAGCTATCCACAGTGAAAACTTGAAAATTTCGCGCCGATTCGCGGCATGACACAAAATTCGCAATTGCTTATACAAATTTGAAAAATGGGAAATGAATTAATTAAGTGTCCGGCAGGGCTCTCCTTGGCGGTACCTAATTGCTAGCCCCAGGGCCCACTCATAAAATATTAAAGCGGGCTACATGTTTAGGTAGTCTGCCGAGTTTCGCAAAAGGGCGACGCGAACGCAAAGACGCGGACATCGGCTCCCGGAAGCTGCTCCAGCGGTGCCCAACTTGCTGGACCGAAGAGCTAATAGTGGGACCAGGCCAGGACCATCTCCCCAAACCAGCTCGACCCAAGCCATCTCACCCCAGGCTCCTCCAGATCCACAGGGACCATTTATGCGCGGAAAAGTCGTTATGCCTCTTGCTGCTTTTAAACCGTTTGCACTGTTACCAGTTGTTTGTTACAGTTCGGTACAATATGTATATTGTATACAGTTATTATCATATGTACTATTGAACGCTGACTGCCACCGGTCATCGTGATTTACTATCCGAGGAATATGTATATGAAAAACTACCTTGATTTCAATTTTTTCATCCTGCCGAGATGTGCAACCAGGAACAGGGTTACCGGAGGCTTGCTTCACTCACGGTCTGGTTC
>JAXIVJ010009339.1:0-25000 GCA_036785665.1 Chirona hameri
GATTCCTGTGCGGGAGAGAGAAAAAACATTGAAATAAATTGAGTCTCAGGTCACTAAGGTCAGGTCACCAGACCCGGTCACGTGGCCCCACTGCTCAAAAAGTTTAAAGTGTCAAAGCCAGAGTTTGTTCTTAAAATCAGAATCATCCGAAAACTTTCACCATTTAACCCGCGCCCCACTGGGGGGGGGGGGGGGGCGTTTGAACGCCCCCCCCCCTCCGGTTTTTTCCGGATAGCAAAAAAACGGCGGCGCGCAACGCCGCCAAATTTTGCACAACTTACCACTGATCAATTCTACACCCTCAGAAAAAAAATAAGGTTCGTGTCAGGTCAGGTCAGGTCACCAGGTCAGGTCATGTGACCCAACCTCTAAAAAAGTTTGCGGCAGTGTCATGACCACAGTTTTTGAGGAATCAATAGTAAACTTTCAGGGTGGTGTAAGGTCATCAGTAGCTACAAAATGTTGGTCTCAGAATTTTGATATCGGTGACCTAGGGTTAGGTCAATTTCGTGACTTCCCCATTATAAGTCAATGGAGGAATTTTCAAAAGCATTGTTTGTCATGCAAATCAGCCCAATTACACTTAGATAGTGATCACATATGATAATATGAACGATTCAAGCACAAATAATGTTCAGTGGCCCCCTAGGGGTCATTTGAGGTCATCCGGGGTCACCATCACCTTTTTTGGCTATAACTCTCGACATATTCAACATACAGACATCAGACCGACACCAATGTGTTTTGTCTCGCCAAGACGCGTCGATACATGTGCATCATAACCTACTTGGGTCACCACTTGACCTTGACACGAGGTCAAATTTTGAAATTGACCTCACTAGGTCAACAAGCATACCATTAGACGCGCCTTGACAAGACAAACACAACGGTGCATATCACATTGCGCTAACGTTTTTATATAACAAGTTATCGATAAAACTCATTTTTGCCAAAAAATCACTTTTTTACTTTTATGACCCCTGGCCTAAACTATACATCTGAGGGTAAAATCTGAGGACGATTGCATATTGGGGAATTCAAATGGCTATCGACTGCGGTTTTCCGTTTGCCTCTATCTAGTATAGTTTTCGAGATATCTGAGATTGTTTGGAGCAAAGTTACAAAACTGGAAATTTAGACCTTTGGTGACCTCTGGTGACCTCAATTTTGACCTGAGCGAAAAAAAATCTGAAATAGTTTAGTAATGATTTTTGACGAGCTTTCGAACGCCGTTTTCCGTTGTCGGCTACGTTAAGTGGGAGCCAAGTTAGAGGGGGGGGGGCGTTCAAAACCCCCCCCCCCAGGAGGCGGTGGAAAATCAAGAGGCCCAGTGGGGCGCGGGTTAAGATAAAAATAATGTTTACCTCTGCCTCCCTCGCATCAGGCGATTTCATGGCCGCCACATGTTGCTGCACCTCCATGATGTTGAGGCCCACTGAGGGTGAATATTTCGGCAGAAGACGCGCTTTCTTGGTTCGTTCAAGCACGTCAGGGCTGCAGCACCTTCTGCGTCGATTCCGCGTTTTGTTTGTCAGAGAATCTTTGATGATTTTCTGCAAATAAAGCAATTTCTTATTTTATAGGACATCGAATGACAGAGACATTCGACAAATGCAACAGCAAAATATGTTGGTATGTATACGTTTGATTCAACATGAAATCCGATAGATGCCGGTTCCCAACTCAACCTTTTGTTTATGTATAGTTAACTATGCACTCAATAACTGAAATATTCGCTAAATTATGTAAAACAAGTAAGAATTTGTTTCCTTCACAAACTATTCCAGAAACATATTTTACTGGGTTACAGCTTTTGATAATTTACCAGACCAAAAGCCACACCAAAGTTAAGTTTGTAATATCTTGTTCATAGACTTTCTACGCACCTATACGAAACATACAGAATCACCCAGTATCTCACTTACGATTCTGTCCACCAAACGCGTTCTTCCGTCTTCTTTCCCAAGCTCTGGAACTGGTCAGCTAAATCACACGCCATGGCGTCCATGTTCTTGATATACCTGTGAGCACAGAGCAATATGCATTTTTCCACAAATACTACCCGCAGCAACAATATATAATGCACATTTTGACATGCCATTAAATGCAAGTATGCTGACAATAAAAATATCAAATTTTAACTGGTTAATGGAGATAGGCGGAAGGCATTTCTTATATAGTTTACTAATTGCAATTACGACAACACGGTGAAACACTGCCTTCCATATGCATTACAAACAATTCGGTAAAAAACTCTTCATGTATCCTTACCGCAGTACACCAAGAAGCACTCACCGGCCGCGTCCTTGCGCAATACACTGCTGGTATGTGGCATCGATGATCTTGCAGCGCGATCCTTCTTGTCCAGAATGCACCCTTTTTCGACACGGTCTCGCAGGTCTTTGTCCAGGCGCGCCATCGTCAGCGTGAAGCCCGTCCTGCATGGTCAAGTTCACTACTGAATAACGTCGTCTTACATATTATCATAGGCCATAATACTTTTAACGTATGCAGTAGTCTAGTGTCACTAAATACCATTTTTGCTTGGGATGTGAAGAGAAAATTCGGGGAAAAAACGCGAGAGTGAGAAAATATGATACAATATTTCTTGTTTTTCATAGGATGACAGTAGTTTCCGTTAAAATTCATATTTAGATCAGAATCAAGACAGTAAGTATTCATAATTTTAGAGTGGAAAATTTAACAATAAAATGGGGAATGAGAGTGGAAAATTATTACCATTTGGGTGTCATTTCCCATCCAAATTGACAAGTTGTGGACACTGACGTAGTCCAACCATTTCAGGTATCATAAATAGCATTACACTAGGCAAATTGAAAATACAAACGTTTTGTATTTAACACCATTCGGATTGCATCTCTAGTGTCTAATGTCCATGTACTTGTATTTAAATGATTACATGCATTGCAAATTAGAAAATACTATAGAGCTTACACAGAAGAACCTGGCGAATCTTCGGTTTCTCTCTCGAGTGGCTTGTCCACGTTCAGGGTCGTAGCGATGGCTGCATCAACAGCGTCAGCGATATTCCTAAAAACACAAGTAAGGATTTTTAGACATATTTTTTAATCATACTAATGGACAACACTATCACTGAAAGAATAGCATTGGGTGGTTATACATATCTCCCGCCCTTTTTTAAGGTGGCAACGCCATTGGTTTTGAAAAGCATGTCTGCAAAATTTATCAGATCGGTGGTAAATGACGGTACTATCAAATAATTAAATTACACGATACAAATAAATGAGCATCAATCACGTGCATCACGTGCATAGGCAGCAACGATCTGATAGCATTACAACAAATTAGGTGTGATATATTCAAGTTATGGTGTGCTTTTGTCCTTTGCAAGACATCTACATGCAAAAAATACACACAATATATTAGATACGTACATGCATGAGGATGTACTTGCGCGGCCTGATGATGGTCCTTCAACAGTTGAGGTGGGGGTGCTCGCGATGAGGTTACTGAAAAAAATATGACTTATAAAGTCAACTCACTGATCAATTTGTCCTTCGTTTTCCATCACATGTGATATGATTTCATCACACCAACATGTTTGACATTGTATATTGATGTATATGAAGAACAAGTAGGTACATGTCAAGTAAACACATTGTTCTTGTGAACATTTAACTTATGAGCTTGGCTGACCAACCACTATTTGACACAGAACATAAATAACACTTTTTTTGAAAAGTGACACCGACACTGACCCGTTTTCAGTTGAGATGAAAATGACCGAAAATTATCAGTGATGAAATTCATGTATACAAATATGTATATACTATAATAAAATTCACCTTGCTTTAGTGACGTTAGCCTCCTTTCCGAAGACCGACTCGAACGCGTCATCAACGATAATGCTGTAAGCAGTTTTACATGTTAGTGCGAATAATATATATAACGTTTTTCACCCGCGCCCAACTGGAAGTGGTGATTGTGACTTTGATTATTTATGGTGACCTCAATGTTCGCCTTTGCGAAAGCAATTCTGAAATAGTTTGACGAGCTATATAATGATGTTTCTGGTTTTAATATACGTCTCATTGCAGCCGAGTTAGACAGTGGATCCCCCCCCCCCCCCCCCCCCCCCTCCTGTCGGTGGTGTAAAATGCAGAGGCCCAGTGCGGGCGCGGGGCGCGCGAGTTAACACATCATATATACATGCATTTGCCTCTGCGTGTAACATAAAACATGCAGGTAGTGTTGGAATCAGTGCATGTGTTTTAGAGGTTATTCCTCCGAGGGAGGGAGGACATATCCAGTTCTGAGACTGCATGAGACACGAATCCAGTAACACCAACTTACACTGTCGATCCTGAAATATCGCTTTGATTCTCCGCCTGCACCTCGCTTCGCACCATCTTCAATCGTGCTCCGGGGGGAAGTCTCCCTCCTCAACTCTTACGTCTACATTGTATTCCGTATCATAGTATTCTAATGCAACTGGATATGGTACGTTAAATGCACTCCGCGCTTTGTCCAGGAGGGTCTTACACTGATTGGAATCAAAACTGACGAATTTGTTGACGCCATCGTGTGACACTAGAGCCTTCATGACCTGAAAATAGATGATCGTTATTATTTAACCTTCTCGTGGAACGTAACACAACAGTTTGTAAAATTAAATAATGAAAAAGTCAGTTATTTAATTAAAAAGCGAAAAGTGAGAAACGCAAAAAGGCTTAGGCGCCATATATGACACCATACTTCGACGCGCACTGAAATAATTAGTTCGACTTCACCATAGGGTTTCGAACCTATTATTAACCTATTCCTTTCCTGAAAACACCATAGTCAAAGATGTTGCATTTCTGTGAAGGAATGATACCTATTAAAATGTAGCTCCACTCACCTGAATTGTGTTACTCCATTGCCATACCAGCGATTTTGTGAAGGGGGACACAGAAAGTACGGCCCTGCACCTCATACAGCCCTAAAGGATGAGGGTCGGCGAGATCAGTCACCTTGGTTCTTGTGATAGCCTCTGGCGCTATTCTAACTTCAAAGGCTCCCAATACCGCAACGTACGCTGAGGTGGCAGGCCTTACGATAAGATCGGTTGACCTTCGGCTCGTCGTTATGCATTCGACCTTTGCCAGACCATTGGAAGTGACCACCATACTCCCTGCACTATATTCCAGACCATTCACTTTTGCTTTCCGGTACGCTGGATCTTCACCAACCATTTCTTTCGCTTCCACTGAAAGAAATCTTTTCATTGGCACACATGGGCGACTCTGTTCCTGCTGTAGTCTGCTGGCTACCCACTGCAGCTGGTGTTTTCTGGCGATTGTTTTACATATATTTTTTCTATTCTTCGATATCGCCAGTGCACGCTTCAGCGTCTGATGTTTTGCCTCAAAACGCATAGACCACAGATGCCGTAGGGGCCCGTGCTTCATTATCTCACTGGCATAGTGCAGCATGTAATGGTGCTTTGGGGTGAGTTTGACATCATTACATGCGGAGATCAGCTCAGCGAGAAAATGCTCTATTTTGGCTTGCATGACACACAGATTTTCCACGGTGAACTTGAAGGCCATGATGTACAGCGTAATACTGATGAGCTTTGAGACTAGCATGAACACTCGGCTTCTTGCCAACTCGGCTTCGGACACACCAGCTGATAGGAGTAGTAGCGGCAAGAGACGTAAAAGGCACCAAGCCTCACTGGCGGTTTCCTTCACATGCACCGTCCCCCCTGCCAAACGAAGTGGCTCTGGTTTGTTTGTGTCGACATCACTGTACTTGAATTCTTGGATGGCACGGTTCACATCATCCAAGCTGACCATGTGAGACCTTTGACAGATCGTCAGCACTGGACAAAGTTCTCGGTACAACACCTTCCAAAATGTCATGCATCACATCAGGAGGAAAAGAGTGAGACGGATGGAACGTCGACAGTTTGCTAAATGCACATGCACTCCTGATGCCAAGCGTGAGACAGTTCAATTCGGAGAACCCGTCTTCCGTCAAAAACTTAATTTGTTCATCATACTCTTCTCGGTGCGTATGTCAAGCTCTTCGACACTCGTTGCGGTTTGAACGATCTCTTTTGTGGCTGTGCAAAATCTACAAATCCGGGAGCCACCACTGAAACATTTTGTAAAGCCTGCTATATCATGAATGCCCAAATTGTCACCAAGAACCACAGCAAGCTCCACTTTGACATTCACATCATTTTCGAATCCGCTCAGAGAGAGGTTGATGCCTTCTGTTTCGAGCATTGTTAAATCAGCAATCAACGGTGATAATATTTCGTGCCAGGAGTACTTCGCTACAAGCTCTTCTTTAAACAGTAGTAACAACATGATTTGGCGCAGCTGAGGAGACCTGCATAAGTTGGATATGGTGCAATACACAGCCCCTAATTTGTGCTTCTTCGTCTTGTTCCCAAGCGGATTGTCAACTGTGAAGCCATCATAATATATGGCTAGCTTTAATCGATCTGGATATGCAACATGCACACTTCCATCTTCCAAACAAGACCACGTATCAGCCTGGTGGTCATCCCTGGTGAATAGCTGTTCACCCTCACACAGTTCACGGACTTGATCCTTGATAGGAATATACTGGTATTTATCAGGTTTTTCTTTGACATTTTCCCCCAAGCACTTTTCAATTGGTTCAATAACATTGAATTCGCGGAGAGCCTCATCCTCAATATGATGACTTTCAGCATACACCTTAGCCTTCTGCAGAAGAGCCCCCTTCCCTTCCCTTGCTTCCTGTGCAACACCTTTACCAAATTCATGGACAAATGCTGCCACCTCCTTGCATGATTTCAGCGACACATTTGCAGCTCTTAGCTTAACAATTAAGTCTGCTATTGATTGTGTCTCATGCTGAACATCTGGTTTATCAGCACCATTCCCATCTCCAAAGGAACCAACATCCTTATTGCTGACCAATGAATCTGCCTCACTTTCATCTGGACATGGAACACAATCAGTTGAATCACCAGCAGATGCAGAGAGAAAGTCAAAGTTGCAATGCTGACATTCAAAATGCCTACGGAAACTCCTAGGATTCACAAAGGAAGAGCTGCATGAAGGGCACCATATTAAAAACCGGTCATTGTGTACATTCAAATGATGACAAAACTCTACAATGCTTGTAAATTTAGAAGGGCACTTTGGGCATATAAATTCTTGAGCAGCTTTCGTAATCTGAAATGGAAAGAGGGGTGGGATAACCTGCCCTTACTCAGTACTCACATCTAGATCCAATGAGTATACATTTTCAAACTACTCATTACACAGCTGATAATGATATCAAGAATAACTTTGCTGACATGTGACATGGCATGGCAGAGGCATACAGGCCGGATATACGATCTGTGGAACAAGCACAATATCCTCTTGGGACCAAGGTGCTAATTGCAACTCTCACCCTGTTCCGAGGAGTACCTATGGGGGTGCAGGTTGACTGTTTCAGAGGCCCTCACAGGGATTTGAACCCGGGTCACTGGCTGTAGGATAGGTTTTAAACCAAGACAAGGCATACAAGAATGAAATTTAAATAAAGGGTAGGTCAGATGTGACATTTAATATAAAAATAAGATGCTGTTATTCTGGAAACCTCCCACAACCATTATTATCATACTATCAGGATGTTAACATTAGGCATATGCAAGGTACATAAGTCTAAATTTGTATTGTTTAGGGTAAAAACTACTGACACATCTGAAAAATACTGACCTGACCAAAATACTGAAATTTACCGACACATCAGAATCTCATTTGTCATGCCATTATAATTTAGATGATCTGATGCATTGTTTACATTTTGATAGCATGTCAAGCCCGACAAAAAAGATATAAGATGATGCATGTTATCCATAGTGACAAAAAATATAACTTTTATTCACAGTGGGTACATACAAGGCATAAGTAGGCACTTAATAGCCTTTAAATGAGCTGACCGCCCCCCCCCCCCCCACAAAAAAAAACACTGTATGGGGCTCAATACCTCAGTACCTCAATCTTTGAGCATGTTGCAATCTCAGACTTTTCATGTGATCAGAATGTAGACAATACTGACGCATTGTTTATATTCTGATACTATGTCAAGGGGAGCGATCTGGTGCCGGGTCATCTGTCATCTGTGCCGGTGGCCCAGGTTCAAATCCCAGGGCAGGCCTCTGAAACAGTTCACCGGCCCCCATATAATAATCCGTGGAACAGGGTGAGAGTTTGTATCTTGGTCCCAAAAGGAAATGGTGCTTGGACGCTTGGTCCACAAAGCAAACCAAACAAAACTGATAGCATTTTAAGTCAGAGTGCCAAGGATCCCGATATTGAGGTCTTAGTCCCTATTCATAAATAAAAAGTCAGTATTATCGGCTTGATACTTAGTCGTTTGCAACACTTTGTTCAAAAATAGACACTAAGTATATCTTTATTTAGTTTTCAGCTTGAGTTAGGTTAGGTATAAATTGAAAGATTCATGTAGTTTTTCACAGTTGACAAAAAGGATTATCACTTATTTATTATATTTTCATTTTGCAATGCAACAGTGATATTTCTCTTGAAAACTAAAAAAACTACATCAATATTTTTAAAACCTGAAGAAACTTAAAAGATGGCTTTTAAGTCTTAGTTGAATCGCCTCCAAATTCGAGCCTGTTCATCAACTCAGTTTATGGGTTTACATAAGCACATAAACCGTGACTGACCAATCAGCATCGAGTTGGCTCTGACGTCATTCTAGCTCCTGACGTCACGCGGCTTACGTAAACCCGTTTATGGGTTGACGGGCGCGAACGTAAACTTGGACCGTAAACTTGATTCTTCGACAATAATGGCGCATGTGGCAATTATGCGCAATACATTGTGATTTGTGAGAGTCCAAGGCTGTATAAACGGGTGAGGTTAAAACGCCTCACCCGTATAAACGAGAGCCCTCAGGGCTGAGGTATAACACTCCGGCCAGAAAGCTGATGACAATCAAGGTCTATATATAAGAACCTTGAAAAGAGCAAGCTCGACGGTGATTGGTCAATGGCTTGAAAGTGATGTAAAGGTGGGTTACTGCGTCAAGCCGGCCCGAACTACCGTTGTAAATAATGGTGAGCGCGTGCCCAAACATTATCTTTTTTTTCTTTTTTTAATAGCCAATTATTAAACTTAAGTTGTCTTTCTGTCTCAAATTATATGCTGTATCCGATGCCGTATTTGAAACTACATTATGCCAAAAACTTTTTAAATTATGGACCGGTAAAGTTGGTCAGTGACTTCCCCGTACGCTTCGACATTGGGAACGCCTATGTCAATTGCTTCCTTTTCGGCCCAGAAAATCGGAAAAATATGAAGGAAACATTGTAGCTGATGAACGTAGCTATCTTTCCCAGAAGTCTTTCCCTATCGACGCTATCACAGAAGTCAGATTTAAAAAATGTCCCATAGGTTACCTACGAGTGAGCGTAGGTAACCTATGGGTACCTTCACGTCACTTTCAAGCCATTGACCAATCAGCGTCGAGTTTGCTCCGAACGCGGGTCCTGGATATAAACAAACTTGTCACACTCGCCATTAGTGTTGAAGGGAGCGGAGTGGACCTCCATCAGCTGATTCCTCGCTAGGTTCTAAAATGAGCCCCCTGTGAGAGTCTTTCGAAATACTTTTAAGTTATATATTTGTGATACTCAAAATATGTGAAATAAAATCTTTTGTACCCTCAAAAGATCAGAAAATTACACAAATTCCAACACTACTCAGAACAGGTAGGGCTCATCACCAATTTCGCTAGGGGATGGACAATGGACAAATCAATATGGATTATTCATATAGGTATTTTCATATAATGCCCATCATCATGGACAGTTTGGGCATGCCGGGCACTCTAAGGAACATATCAAGGTCTTGCCACTTGCTGAGGTGTCAAGCTCCTGTCTTCTTTCTCGGCTTACCATTGTTATTGTATGGTCAGAAATGGTTACACTTGGGACAAATTCCAATACAATATTTGCATTTCTGATTCAACTAAGACACATCTGAAGATAAGTCCTTAAACTTCACACTCAAATGTTCAATATGTATATAATATACATAGTAATGGAATAAAATTGCCTGAATAGAAAATCAAGTTCCTGTGACCTTGTCAGTCAGCTGACTTAACTTATTGATAAGATGCCAGAAATATGAGACAAATTTGACCAGATGAAGCACAGGAGACAACATTCAATGTGAGCTTTGGCCCAAAAGTGATCTTCCTCGTGCCATAGCTCAACCCGGTTGTGGGAGATGATGATTATTGTGGTTTTAGGGCACTCCGACAGCTAGGTCATACATATTGCAGCGCCTGTCTCCAATTATGGGAGACTGAATATTTGTACAAGTAATTCAGCCTATGGTTGCTGGGTGCAACTGCTTTTCACTGCAAGCTACTGGTATTTGAACACATGTCAAAAATTGGATCATCTTCTTGCCACCTTAACATTATGCTTATAATAGCAGGCTCCGCCCGCAATCAAGGCTCCGCCCGCAAAAATTGGATCATCTTCTTGCCACCTTAACATTATGCTTATAATAGCAGGCTCCGCCCGTATCAAGATCTTGAATCAGGGGCTCAGTGGGTGTTAATATCTTGTACTTTTCCTAGAACTGTAACATTCCCCTCAACTGTAATGCTGAAGGCTTAAAATTGTGAAAATATTTCCTATAGATGCGCTTACAAGTTGTGACAGTGTTGTAACAACGTTACTTTTGACAACCATGACTAAGAATTAACATCCCTAACGTAATCACTCATCAATCCCATTGAGATGGTGCATTTACTAAATTTGGGTAAATTCACCACTTTGCAATATTGGTTTACAAAGTTATTTGAACAAAGTTGGAACATTGTAGCAAACTAATATTGTTGTAACATTAAATAACAATAGTCACTGATATATTATAGTATATGTTAGCTATACAATGTGTTCAAAATCAAGGTCCGCCGACGTCAGCTTGACATTACAACACGCTTCTTCTCTGATAGAGTTGTGAAAGACTGGAATTCCCTTCCCAACTGGGCAGTCGGTTCTACTTCCATTGCAGAGTTCAAGTCCTCTCTGTCAAGGGTTCTAGGCAATCGCCTGTATGCCTATCTGTCTTGACCCGTGCAAGGTCTCTGCTACTCAGCACTGATCATTACCCACTAAAAGGAATCATTTGACATCAGATTGAAATGCTCCACTAGACATGTCTCAAACCATTTGTGCATTTTCCAGCCAATCCCTAATTGCAGACGCACTATCCCAACTCCCTCACACGCGCATTATCACCCATCACCTGTGGGGAGTTGGTGCGTCTCTGTCCTACATGGTTTCCTTCTCCTCCTAGTGCACTGGGTGGGGCAAGGAAACCAAACAGGTGAGTTTAACAGGTGAGTGAGAGATACAGTATGTTAGATACCTATATAGTATATGTTACCCACATTAGTCATGGTTGTCAAAAGTAACGTAAGTTACAAGTTGTTAACAAACCATAGTGACAACGTAACTGGGAGTACAATTTTAGAGTTACAGTTAAAATGTTGTCAGTTGTGTCATTGCTTAGCAGCCTTGTTCCAAAGGTGTGACAACATAAAATTGTTTGCTAGTTATTGACAAACAGTTTTGAGGAAAGGGTTCAATCACAATAATGCCTTTTTGTTTTCAAATTGTAATAATAAATGTGGACTAAAATAAAAACATGTCTCATGCATGGGCAAATGGTTGGCAGGATGGCCTCTATATATGAGTTAAAGTAATATTGGGCTAAGCTGACGCATGAGCAAAGCATGCATATAAATCAGTCTCCTCAGCAAACAGTGCATGCTTATATTGCAAACAACACTGCGAATGTATACCTCTATAACATGATATATGCACAAATTGATTGCTACATGCTACATATAGATATGTAGAACCTTTGGAACTGATAATTAAAATGTACACTCACGCCTTCTGCCTGCATCTTCCTGCGTGCAGCCTCCAAATTGCACCGGCCGCCGGAAACTGCAATTCAATGGCCGCCAAAACTGCCGTCGTCTGCTGTTTCAAAATGGCTGATGACACATGCTCTTTGTGTCGACTACACACTATTATTGCACGAATGACACAAAATTTAGCTTTGCACTCCAGCTACACAGAAAAACTGCGTTCGGGAAAATTTTACTTAGGGAAGGCGTGTTGCTTTATATGCGGCTGTGCTTTCATTTCGTGTCAATTTCCCGCCAAATTTAAAAACTCATTACACTTGTGTATTTGCTAAATTGACTTCCAAATGTTGTGTCGTGTACCCAAGACTTATGCGTTTTTTATAAAGACACGCTCTCCTTGTATTCATTTGTTTTCAGTGCAGGTACTATGGACTCCATGTAACCTAGTTGTTGCGGCGACCTAAAGCCCACAGCCACTGCCTCATGTGCCTCAAGGGAAGAACCGCCACTGTTTTTTTTTCTAGTTAACGATGCTTATCAACGGATGCTTGCCATAGGACACAGAGTTGTCCTATCTAGTATCTGCCATCGCTTAGAAAACAGGTAGGCTGTACCGCAATAGTCTGTGTCGTGCGGCGCAGTCTACCACCTTTTAATGCATCTAACACCATGACACGCACACGCACACGCACACGCACACGCACACGCACACGCACACGCACACGCACACGCACACGCACACGCACATGCACACGCACACGCACACGCACACGCACACGCACACGCACACGCACACACACACACACACACGCACACACGCACACACGCACACACACACACACACATACACACACACGCACACGCGCACGCACGCACGCACGCACGCACACCTCATACTTACTCGTACACTCCATGGTTACGATTTCGTTGATAGATACGATTTCCATGGTTACGGTTTTGTTGATAGATACGGTTTCCATGGTTACGGTTTCGTTGATAGATACCTGCCAAATGTCCACCTGTGACGCTGCAGGTTTCACAGTGGACCTGTTCATTCACAGTGGACGTAGACAAGCATCTGAAAGTAATCCGCCATTCAATGCACCTGCTATTTTGCTGTCACCAAATTATATGACTGAGTGGTACACCGTGAAATCGCTACAAATGTACTCAGTGAGACATAGCTAAACACGGCACGTGCCACACGTATTGAATACTGAATGTCTATAGTTGTGTCACGGTCAGGCACGGTGTGCGCTCGTCATGCCGGCTGGTCAGGCGCTCAGGGTCGACAATACACACAGACGTGGTCTGCATTCAGGACCAACGTCGGCTCTGTGGCTCTGAATTTTGCAACTTTAATTCACGGGCATCATTGTCTCAAAAGACTCCGATACGACCCGATCTATTCAACTTGATGTTTTCAACCTTTCTTTAAGCCCGGTTCCCACCGCCACCGGTCAAGAACGGAAAGTACAACGTTCAGGCCGCGAGCCTCATACGGGAAGTATGAGGCTCGACTAAAAATGACAAAGTACGCACCGTATTTTCCGTTCCTGTCCGGTGGCGTTGGACACCGGGATTTCGTGCGCGAACGTTTTCGCCAGCGGTCGGAAGCGGAGTACAAAGTTGAACACTGCTAATCTTTCGCTCGCTCGTCGCCGTTGTTACCAGATGGTGAATGGTGTTACCAGATCTAGCGATTTTCAACTTTTGAAGGCATCGCAGTTACCAACTTTCCTGTCCGTTCTTGTCCTGTCCGGTGTTGACCGGTGGCGGTGGGCACCAGGCTTTAGAGTTTCATGACAGTGGAACTGAAAAAGACAGGCTGTTTATAGTGCTTCGTAGAGTCGAGACAGACCGTGCAAAAATGCAATGCAAGGCCACTAGAGGGAAAATCCCAAACTCTACCTGCAGGCAATATCGCGTAGGCTGGTCAAAAGTAGAATGTTACCCAGTGTATGGTGACAACTACTGGCATTGTTGCTAATTGGTCCGGCTCGGGGTGGGGGGTGCGTATTACGCTCAGCTGCCCAAGCACGCTAGAGTTACAGTGCCTTTGTTAACCCAGCATTGACTGGGGTCTCAGCAGAACGCCATTGACTGGGGGGGGCGTTAAACGCCCCCTGGTTATCTTCCGAACCAATGATCGCAGCGAGACGCGCAAGGCGGTGATCGAAATCTCTTAATGAGACGAATCTAAAACATGCTCTAAAATGTCAAAGTGAGGTCAAATGTCAGGTCACGGTCAAGTCAAAGGTCAAAATCGTCGTACTTGAGTTTATGGGCCATACTTTCCATCCAAAGCATTCGATTGCGACCAGTTTCACCCAAAGTGCTGTTAACGGTATGATACATGACCCGCATGAGCTAAAGTGAGATTGTTGGCCAAGGTCAAGGTCAAGGTCAGGCCACAAAAGGTCACTATGCTCAAAATATCTACGAAAGTCATGCAACACATGTTTTATGAGTTATTTTCCACGTATAATTCGATAGCGATAGCCATTTTACCACCTGACTTACTTTACGTGAAGTAAATGTCAATTTCAGGTCAAGTTCAGGCAGTGACGCACGCAGGATTCCATTTCGGGGGCGGGGGGTTCAGAGCCCTAAGGGCGGGCCCCCTTGTGTGCGGGCCCCACACGTTTTTTTGTATAGAAAACTTCGCGGATTTCGGTCACTTGTTTTTGAGCGGGTCCCCTACAGCATGGGATCTGAGACATGCTAATTATCTTGTCAATGTCGTGTAAGGTGACTGCGTGCGCTACTGATGTGCGAATTTTATGTGCCTGTGCTACTGATGTGCGGTACAACTGTCGAGAGTTGACGAAATGAGGTCAGTGACAACACGCAGTAGGGGTGACTGGTGAACCGATACGGTATTTTCGTAGCAGGTATGTGTGATCAGTTGGCGCGATACATGGCTGATGTTTACAACATACAGCATCGCAACAAATGTGGAGACGGTCTTGCGCATGACTTGGAAGGCATAACCAACGGATCCAGGGCCTGGTGTCAACCAGTTGCTGCATACCTGTCTGGAAGCTGCGCACAGGCTTTCTGGAGTGTGGTCAAAATGAGAGAAGCATGGGGAACAGATCGCGTCAACAATTTCAAACGTAATGACTAGGTGTGTTTTTTTTTGGGGGGGGGGGATTTGCTACCCATTGTCTTAGGTGGGCTTGGATACTCAAAATCATCGGTCCCTAGGTACATCTCTAGTATTGACGATCAAACATAACATGTGCCAAATAGCGAAGCATTTTATTTAATCAGTGAAGTTGAGCGTTACAATATTATTTGGCTACCCCCATAGATGTTTGAGATGTTTATGCGCAAATTGTAGTGCAGATAGAAACTGCGTTTACACGGGATTTTATATTCTCTAGGCATGAATTAATTATCTCTCCGGAAATTGAGGCAATTTTAGAAATTGGGCCAAATTATGGCGTTTTTTTTCTCTTTCTAACCTCCCAGATTCATGTCCTCTACAGGTTTAAATGTCCCAGCCTTTGGAAGTCCCGTATAAACTACGCTAGCCCGCGCCATGCCGGTGCTCGACGCCAACTTCGCCGTGCCGTGGGGGGGGGGGGGGGCGTGGCGTTCCGACGCCCCCTCTACTTCGGCTCCTATGGGATCTAGATAAAAACCAAAAACACCGTTCGAAAGCTCGTCAGAATGCAATTTGAAACTATTTCAGGTAATTTTTTTCAGGTCAATATTGAGGTCACCAGAGGTCATCTAGGGTCAGGTTTTCAAGTTTTAGGACTTTGCTCCAGACATTCCCAGATAGCACAGGAAATATAATAGCTAGGAACAAACAAAAACAAAATGAAAAGCCCTTGACAAATTAAATCTGCAAAGTGTGGTTATGTTTGATCTCCGGTGAATCGTTTAGGCTCCAGAGCTCATCAAATGTCAAAAAGGCTATTTTTTAGCAAAACAGTTTTCACAAATATATTTTTACCTAACAAAGATAGGGACGTAATTTTGACGCCATCGTGTTTGTCTCGTCACGATGCTTCGTATCATATGCATGAGGACCAGGTTAGGTCAATCTTAAAATTTGACCTCAGGTCAAGGTCAAGTGGTAACCCAAGTAGGTCATGTTGCACATTGGATGACGTGCCTCGACGAGACAAACAAATTGGTTCAAGTTTCACTTATCTATCTTGATTTTGTCGAGAGTTATTGGCAAAAAAGTGTTGGTGATCTCGGGGGACCTCATCTGACCCTGTAGGGGTCACTGAATAAAAATTGAACCTGGAAATTCAAGAATGGCCAATGATAAAATGATCCAGAAGGAATTGGGCTGATATAATTTGTATCCTCAGAATAGGAAGCATTTAATTATTTCCCCATTGCCTTCTAATGGGGAGGTCACGAAATTGACTCGACCTTAGGTCACCGATATAAACAAAAATCAAGATAAAAGTATTGTAGGTACTATTGCTCTTATGAAATCCTGTGAGTACGAAATCGATTGGCCAAAAACTGTGGCTGTGGTGCTACCGGATTTTTTTTGGAGGTGGGGTCACGTGACCTGGTCTGGTGACCTGACCTGAGATGACCAGAGGTATTTTTTTACATAATGTGCACAATTGATGCCCGAACAGCTGTGCCAAAAACGGTGGCGCTGCGTGCCGCAGTTTTTGTGTGCTATCCTTGAAAAAGCTTAGGGGGCGTCTAAACGCTCCCCCCCCCCCGGCACGGCGCGGGCTAGGCTACGTTCGCGAACGGAATAGGAATTAACCCGGAAGGCGCTCGGGGGCGGGGTCATTTTTTCGCTCCCCTCCCCTTGGGTTTTCCGCCATATTCAGAAAACGCACAGCGATATCGACTTGAAACTTTCAGTAACTTGCAATAACTAGCTAAGCCACGTTTTGAAGAAAAAAATGCGTCCCGGCCAGGTCAGGTCAGGTTACTAGGATACGTCAAATGACATGACCACCAAACAACTTCTAGTTTGCACCACAAGCACAGTGGTTAATCGAGCGACATGAAACTCATGGCACGTCATGAGGTCATTAGGGAACTGCAATATCTCGGATTTTTTGTTTATCGGTGACCTAAGGTCAAGTTATAATCGTGACCTTTACAATGTAACCCTATGGGGAAAAACAAAAACGCATATTTATCAGTTGTAAAGGGATAAATTTAGTTCATGTTTGCTCTGACCACTAGTTTTGGACAGAGACTAGAACTGACCGGGCCCCATATCACGCCTCTGCCAGCACCGGGGCCCTGTCTTGATCGGGCCCCTACCAGGAAGGGGCCCGTATACAAAAATGCAAGGAGCGGGCCCTGGTTTGACCGGGCCCTCGTCCTGACCAGGCCCCGTATCACGCCTTTGCCAGCACCGGGCCCTGCCTGGATCGGACCTGACCAAGACCGGGCCCCTGCCAGAAAGGGGCCCGTATCAAGAATATGGAAGCACGGGGCCCTGTTGTGACCGGGCCTTCGTTTTGACCGGGCCCCATATCACGTCTTTGCCAGCACCGTGCCCCTGCCTCGATCGGGGCTGTTCAAGACCGGACCCCTGCCAGGAACGGGCCCGTGTCACCAGAACGTGACCGTATCAAGCATTTGCCAGGACCGGGCCCTGTTGTGACGGCCGACAGGGCCCTAGTCCTGACCGGGCCCCATATCACGCCTTTGTTAGCACCGGACCCTGCCTCGATCGGGCCTGACCAAACTGGGCCCCTACCAGGAGCGGGCCCGTATCAAGAATCTGCAAGGACCGGACCCTGTTGTGAGCGGGCTCTCGTCCTGACCGGTCCCCATATCACGCCTTTGCCAGCACCGGGCCCCTGCCTCGATCGGGCCTAACCAAAGCCCTGTTTCAAATCAGCTGTCGGTTGTTGACAGCTGGGAATAGACTCCGCCCATAGCGCTGGGCTGACAGACTGGTTCCAAATCAGCTGCCAACAAAATGGCAGCCGTACAGATGTGGCGCAGAAAGGACATATTCTAACGCATGTGCGCGAAAACCAAAAAGATAATCATACAGCAAAGGCAGGAAAGTGATTGTGAAGGATGCGACAGAGTTCGCTGCTTTCAACCCGAAACAAGCGCTCTTTGCTTTGTTTACAAGCCCGCCTTCAACTGCGCCACTGCCGCATGCGCCAATTTCCGTGCCTGCTGACAAAACGTGCGTCCTGCACCTGCTTCCTCGCAACAGCAGAGCTGGCACTTGTCAGCAGGAGTATGACGTTACCTGGTATGACGTAATAGTACGTCATCGATCTTCCAGCGAATCAGGCTCTCTAATCTCGGCTGACAACAGCCCAGCAGCTGATTTGAAACAGGGCTCAAGACCGGGCCCCTACCAGGAACGGGCCCGTATTAATAATTTTCAAGGACCGGGCCCTGTTGTGATCGGGCCCTCGACATGCCCCATATCAAGCCTCTGCCAGGACCGGGGCCCTGTCTTGATCGGGTTCCTACCAGGAACGTGTCCCTACCAGGAACAGGCCCTACCATGAACGGGCCCCTATAAGGAAGGGACCCGTATCAAATAATTTGCTAGGAGCCGGGCCCTCGTCCTGACCGAGCCCCATATGACACCTTTGCCAGCACCGGGCCCCTGCCTCGATCGGACCTGACCAAGACCGGGCCCCTACCAGAAAGGGGCCCGTATCAAGAATATGCAAGGACCGGGCCCTGTTGTGACCGGGCCCTCGTCCTGACCGGGCCCCATATTACGCCTTTGCCAGCACTGGATCCCTGCCTCGATCAAGCTTTACCAAGACCGGGCCCTTGCCAGGTATTTGCCAGAATACGGGTCCTTTTGATGCGGGCCCCTCATAAATTTCGGGGGGGGGGGGGGGTCAGCTGATCCCTTTGACCCCCCCCCCCCCTGCGGTGCGCCACTGAGTTCAGGTCACCGAAGGCCAAAATGGTTAATTGTTAAATCTAAACAAAAAAGGCATGTTGCTAGACCAGTTTTGTCTCACAAATACAGTGGTGGGATTTATTTGTCTTTTATTTTATTTTGTGGGATTATTTTGTGATAATTCCCCCACTCAAAAAAAGTTTTTTGAGTTTTTGGGGGTCAAAAACAATTGTGTTAAAAAAATCCGAGATATCTAGTTTGTAGCCGTTGCAATTTTCTATCTTTTCGCGTTTTTCGATTGCATTTTGCTTCAAATATGGCATTTGTACGGCTTGGCATAGTTTAGCTGATTTGGGTGTAAAACTCGTGTGTAGTGACGTGACTAAATTCGTTATAATTAAACAAAAACTTGGACGACATTTCCTCATTTTTGCACACAAGACGTAAAAATGATGTATAAGAAGGTACCAGAACTTTCACGTTGACAGCCCTATTAGTTTTTCAGCTATTGCGAAAATTCATCAAGGGGGGGGGGGGCGTTGAACGCCCCTCCCCCAGTCAATGGCGGGTTAAAGGGAGATGATCACCCTTTTCCACAAAAATGGAGTTAGCACCTGAAATCGATAGATGAGGCCAAAATATGATGTAAATTAATCACATTTTGCATATAAACATTCCTACCGAAAGATATTGGCAGCTTCTTACTGATAAGCGATCCACGTTTATATCGGTCGGTACTCAGCAAGTACTCGATAACGAATTCAGTAAATTAACCTCCCTACGCATGGTTATTTATCATGAAGTTATGCAATATGTTTCCTGCACTCTATCTTTTGCGATTATGTGCCAATTTTTATGAACTATCAACAATCATTTGCAAAATAAGTTAATTGAAATCGGCAGTTTTGCTTGGCACCGGCCAGCCGGTGCCAAGCTAAACTACGGGCTACGGCGACCTATTTAGTGTCGGCGATTTGTTTACAAGTGCCCATTCAACAACGTTGAACAGATTGATGCAAAAGCGCCAGATGTTGCGCTTTCCAATAGAGGAGGGACAATACCGATCATTAATTTTCCCAAACTTCCAACTTTGAATTAGGCAATAATTTTATTTAATTCTTAAATTTAGATCACAACATTATAATACCATAACGGTAGCCACATAAGTTGTTGCTAACCAAATCAAAAGGTGATTATCTCTCTTTAAACGGCTGTATCTTGTCAGCATATGACATATTATTTGTAAAACTTCTGAAGTGGAACTTCGGTAAAATGCTTCTTTGAAGAAAAAAAAGCCCCGGGATGCCTTTCTTTGTGAACGGTTTGTAAACGTTCGCTTGCTGTAGTTGATTTATTTTCAGCTTATAGTTCACTTGTTCAGGAGCAGGTCTTTTTACGAGCTGTTTGTTTATGTTGATTAATTAGTGACATAAGCTAGCACTGAGCCCTCTCCTCTTGCGCTGTCTATTATAAGTGTAACTATACCCTCTCTACAGGCCACAGGCGAGTAATTGCAGATGCGAAGTCAGTTGAACCACATTATAAAATAATTGATGTCATCATTTCTTGTTGTTCCCCGCAATTTATTAGTATTACCTCTATCGTGTTCCATGGTTCGCTGATGATGGTCCTCATTGTCTTCCAGGCCCTCAATGTGCTAGTCAGACGCAAACCTTTTGCGGTTGTAACAACTAACAAGAACTTTATCTTTGGTTAAATAAAATAACATGTAGTCCGTAGGAATATATGCGTGTATTTGACGTAACTTCACCTGTCACCAATATATGACTTCACCTATCAGTGGGTTCCTCCATCTGTTGACGATTTACCTGAATAAATAAATAAACTAAGGAACACGTGCTATGTTTGGATTGTGTTATTGGATTAGATCTCTAATCTACATATATATCTTAGCAAAACGATTATGAGACGCTTGCGACAGAAGCATGCCTTGTAGTAGAGGCGGATTCTCCATATTAATAACAGTCATTTTTTCATACTTTTTTAAGGTGACATGGCGTGCTGCATTTTTATAAATATATTTGATCTTTTTAGTCAATCTACAATTAATGCTATTTGTTTCTGAGAAATAACGTGCTTTTATAGAAATATATGTTGACTAGTAGACGACTCTGTCTTGCATAGTACGTACTAGTGCTAACCATGGGTGGAGCTTTCCAGAAAAGTTGGTGGGGCGAAATGTCATATTGGGTGGTTGTTTTGCATGGTTAATGTGAAAATGACCATTTAACGTCAGAAAACCTTCAAAGCTGACAAAAGTTGGTGGGGCAAAACTCAAAGTTGGTGGGGCAGTGGCCCCACCATTTGAATAGGAAACTCCACCCATGGTGCTAACCCGTCCGCTCCGCTGGACGATTGTATACACTATGCAGGTCAAGTCAGGGGGCTACCGTCGTAGTGCTTTCGTATTGGTCCATTTCTGAATCGCTCAGTACAGGGCTGTGACGTGATTAGTGCCTGACAATCTGATTGGCTCTCGCAATGGTAGCCATGGTTACGTCATTTGCCATTTGCGTTGTTGATCATTGGAGCTCTCGCGATGCGGCGGTTTTGCTGAGGTGAGTGACAATTTGTGGAATGCGATGTTAAAATTGATATAAATTGTTTTTTATGTTGATCTGGTTGTAATGTTATGGTCTTTTATTGCAACTCTCGTCTCTTGTCGATGTCAGGGTGATAAATATCGTAAAGTACGCTAAAGAAACTGCTCGCTTCAGGGGCCATCGCGTATTCATAACCGAGCGGAATTGTTTAATGTATACTGAATGTGATACAGCTTTGCTGGTTCTACTTTATATCTAAATACTCACTTTGACCTTGGTATGTTCCATATTTATAGATATACGCTACGATATACGCTATGATACAACTATTCTAATGTATATTCTTATTTTGAATCCCAGCCTGAGCCCCAAATGTCAAGAATCAAATCCCAAAACATACTGAATCCTCAGCTCTGGTAGAACTGCCAACATTGATCTATTTGAATTATATCTATTATTAATTCAGGATGAAGAGAAAAATAATACATGTCAAATTACCTTCATCCACCTCTAAATTCCTCTATAGAGGAAACATAAATAATAGATTTGTCCAAATGTGTGAGTTGTGAATAAACATGACGGTCATCTTCTGAGCCGTTTTCGTGTGTTCAGTGCTGAAAAACTGTGAACTTTAATTTAACCTTTTTATTAAGTATTTTTTTTTTTAGGTTTGATCAAATATTGCTGCATTTTTGTCATATAGCTCGGCCTACCGTCTCCCAACAACGCGAACCGTCCAATGAGCGGTGCATTCCACGTTGCAAGACCGCAGAATAATAGTGCAAATTTGTTCCTGCTTTTACTCCATGTTTTTAAAATGATGCAGCATGCTTAAAGGATGCATACCTGTGGTTTCAGATCGAGGATCTAGCCGAGACCCAGACGTCCAGAGAAGTGGACGAGCTGGAGCGATCCGTTGGGCCCGTCACTGTGGAGCCAGCGGCACCAGTCACCCCGGCTGAGCAGATATCGGGTGGTGGGTCCAGTCTCGCGCAGCAAGCCCTGGCGTTCGTGGCTGGTTACGTGGCTGCTAAATGTCGAGGTCTGGACCCGACACTCGGGAGGTCAACGAGCGAGGCGCCATCCAGCCGTCTTCCTGGATCCGGGCCGTCAGCCTGTGCAGCCTGATGGTGCCGTCGCCAGCGTGGATGAGTGTGGTGGAGGAATTCGAGCTGCTGTTCCACCTGGTGATGGGTCGCAACACAGATCGGCAGCTGGGCATAGTTGGCCGTCTACTGGCCGATCTGCTGATGAAGCGATCAAACCTGGATCACCGGATCGCCCGCAAGTTGGTCACCATGCGTCTACATCTGCGAATCATGTGGCTGAACCAGACTAAGACGGCGGCAGCAGCGACACGGCGCGCCGCCAAGCAGATCCGCCAGCATGCGAGGGGCGGCAGATGAGCTGTCACCACGCGTCTGCATCTGCGGATCAGGTGGCTGAACCAGGCTAAGACGGCGGCAGCAGCGACACGGCGCGCTGCCAGCCTGTGTCCACGGCTCATAGGACTAGCGGCTGTGTTGTGCTCTGTCGGACTGGGGAGCGGCGTTGGGTAGTCTGTCAGCCGCGGGGTCCTGTGCCCACGGCTCATAGGACTGGCGGCTGTGTTGTGCCCTGTCAGACTGGGGAGCGGTCTGTCAGCCACGGGGTTCATGTGTCCACGGCTCAGAGGACTGGCGGCTGTGTTGTGCCTTGTCGGGACTGTGGAGCGGTCTGTCAGCCGCGGGGGTCATGTGTCCACGGCTCAGAGGACTGGCGGCTGTGCTGTGCCCTGTCGGACTATGGAGCGGCATTGAGTAGTTTGTCAGCCGCCGGGTCCTGTGTCCACGGCTCAGGACTGACGGCTGTTTTGTGCCCTGTCGGACTGTGGAGCGTGGCTGAAGAGAGTGAAAGCTTGCGGAATACGGTCCTCGATTCAGGCGGTTTCTACGCCGGATGAACAGTCCCCCATAAAGACCGCAACGGCGACGGGTAGACGATCCCGGTTCAGGTAGCTACGGCGGCGGGTGAACAGTCCTCGGTTCGAGCGGCGTGTGGACGGGCCCCGGTTCCGGTGGCTCCGGCGGCGGATGGAGGTTCGGGCGGCTTGATACCAATTTGTGAGTCGCAATGCAGTATATTATACGGCCACGTCGATACGTGTCTGATAGTCGCCATTTCAAACCAGTTTTGATGTAGGGGAAGTATCAGCAAACCACCGTAACCGTCTACAGCGCCCGCAAGATTCCGCACCGTGCCATGTATTGTGAGGCGCGAGGGGAGTGTATGCACCAATGACGTCACGCTAATGTTGAACGAAAATGGCGCTAAGATTGCCGGACGGTTCTACCTCTCTTATACGGCCTTGGGTCAAGTGACAGGGTGCGACTAATTAGCGATTGGGACATTGCGATTTTTAAAGGCCACACAACGGTTGAAAGGCGCGCGCTATTTGGCTCGGGACGCCTCCGCGCGGAGAAACTGGATGCGATCCGAGCCGCGGATGCGGCCGGTGCCGCGTGCAATGCAATCTTCACACTGTACGCCGTAGGAATTTGGGCCAAGACCATATTTATACAGGAAATATGACTCACGATTCATCAACTTTCCACATCATAATATATGCACATATTAGCATATATGAAAACACCCGACAACACTACGAACACAAGAAGTTGAACGCTTACCATCTTCCCAGTCTGCTGAAACGCACCGGAAACTGGGCCTGAGCGGAAACATTATACCTCACTGTCACTATACCTATGCTTCATCTTTATTTCTGTTCACCTTAACTCAATAAACCAGCAAAAGGCACATCTTGATGCGAGATCTAACAAAAAACAATTAACTTAAAACAAGACAACACGCGCACGGCTCGCCCAACGCCAGTACCATGAAGACCAACCGGCGTGCCCTACTGAGCCGCATGCCGGGAATAACATTCGCGAAGGATCCTAACCGATATATTTTCTTGTTAACCACACAGAGAGCAAAAACAATACGCTAAAAAACAAACCAAACAACCAAGAAGCTTACGAGATAAATCAAATAGCAATATAACAGAAACTTATCAGTGAGACCAGTTGCATAATTATTAAAGACAGATAACTATACGTCTTAGAAAATCGCGTCATCCAAAATGGCGAACGAGATTATTCCATGAAGCTTAACGCGTCACATGTTTGTGCTTGTTATGAACAACGTGCGACATCCACGTAATTGTGCTTCCACCACAAATTTAACGAACGTGTCGCTGACTCTGCCAACAAACGTGTGGCTTATGCACATACATATGCTAAACGTGTTATACACATACGGAGCAGATCTGTGTATTTTTTTACAATAGGTTCCCTATTCTTTGTCAATATTACTAATGCAAACTAGGTATTGGTATTAAGATAGTGTCTGACTTGTTGATTCGACGAGTTGTGACGAGGAACTCGTCTTTTGACATCCCAGATATTTGTATTTTTGACAAACGCTAGTGGTTAAAAAACGAATCCTTGTCGAAATGAGTTTACAGTGTATGTATGTATGTATGTATGTATGTATGTATGTATGTATGTATGTATGTATGTATGTATGTATGTATGTATGTATGTAGGTAGGTAGGTAGGCAGGCAGGCAGGCAGGCAGGCAGGCAGGCAGGCAGGCAGGCAGGCAGGCAGGCAGGCAGGCAGGC
>JAXIVJ010009339.1:32500-51375 GCA_036785665.1 Chirona hameri
CCGTCCGTCCGTCCGTCCGTCCGTCCGTCCGTCGTCCGTCCGTCGTCCGTCCGTCCGTCGTCCGTCCGTCCGTCCGTCCGTCCGTCCGTCCCGTCCGTCCGTCCGTCCGTCCGTCCGTCCGTCCGTCCGTCCGTCCGTCGTCCGTCCGTCCGTCCGTCCGTCCGTCCGTCCGTCCGTCCGTCCGTCCGTCCGTCCGTCCGTCCGTCCGTCGTCCGTCCGTCCGTCCGTCCGTCCGTCCGTCCGTCGTCCGTCCGTCCGTCCGTCCGTCCGTCCGTCCGTCCGTCCGTCCGTCCGTCCGTCCGTCCGTCCGTCCGTCGTCCGTCCGTCCGTCCGTCCGTCCGTCCGTCCGTCCGTCCGTCCGTCCGTCCGTCCGTCCGTCCGTCCGTCCGTCCGTCCGTCCGTCCGTCCGTCCGTCCGTCCGTCCGTCCGTCCGTCCGTCCGTCCGTCCGTCCGTCCGTCGTCCGTCCGTCGTCCGTCCGTCCGTCCGTCCGTCCGTCCGTCGTCCGTCCGTCCGTCCGTCGTCCGTCTCCGTCCGTCCGTCCGTCCGTCCGTCGTCCGTCCGTCCGTCCGTCCGTCGTCCGTCCGTCCGTCCGTCCGTCCGTCCGTCCGTCCGTCCGTCGCTCCGTCGTCCGTCCGTCCGTCCGTCCGTCCGTCCGTCCGTCCGTCCGTCCGTCCGTCCGTCCGTCCGTCCGTCCGTCCGTCCGTCCGTCGTCGTCCGTCCGTCCGTCCGTCCGTCCGTCCGTCCGTCCGTCCGTCCGTCCGTCCGTCCGTCCGTCCGTCGTCCGTCGTCCGTCCGTCCGTCCGTCCGTCCGTCCGTCGTCCGTCCGTCCGTCCGTCCGTCCGTCCGTCCGTCCGTCCGTCGTCCGTCCGTCCGTCCGTCCGTCCGTCCGTCCGTCCGTCCGTCCGTCCGTCCGTCCGTCCGTCCGTCGTCCGTCCGTCCGTCCGTCCGTCGTCGTCCGTCCGTCCGTCCGTCCGTCCGTCCGTCCGTCCGTCCGTCCGTCCGTCCGTCCGTCCGTCGTCGTCCGTCCGTCGTCCGTCCGTCCGTCCGTCCGTCCGTCCGTCCGTCCGTCCGTCCGTCCGTCCGTCCGTCCGTCCGTCCGTCCGTCCGTCCGTCCGTCCGTCCGTCCGTCCGTCCGTCCGTCCGTCGTCCGTCGTCCGTCCGTCGTCCGTCCGTCGTCCGTCCGTCCGTCCGTCCGTCCGTCCGTCCGTCCGTCCGTCCGTCCGTCCGTCCGTCCGTCCGTCCGTCCGTCCGTCCGTCCGTCCGTCGTCCGTCCGTCCGTCCGTCCGTCCGTCCGTCCGTCCGTCCGTCCGTCCGTCCGTCCGTCCGTCCGTCCGTCCGTCCGTCCGTCCGTCCGTCCGTCCGTCCGTCCGTCCGTCCGTCCGTCCGTCGCGTCCGTCCGTCCGTCCGTCCGTCCGTCCGTCCGTCGTCCGTCGTCCGTCCGTCCGTCCGTCCGTCGTCCGTCCGTCCGTCCGTCCGTCCGTCCGTCCGTCCGTCCGTCCGTCCGTCCGTCCGTCCGTCCGTCCGTCCGTCCGTCCGTCCGTCCGTCCGTCCGTCCGTCCGTCCGTCGTCCGTCCGTCCGTCCGTCCGTCCGTCCGTCCGTCCGTCCGTCCGTCCGTCCGTCCGTCCGTCCGTCCGTCCGTCCGTCGTCCGTCCGTCCGTCCGTCCGTCCGTCCGTCGTCGTCCGTCCGTCCGTCGTCCGTCCGTCCGTCCGTCGTCCGTCCGTCCGTCCGTCCGTCCGTCCGTCCGTCCGTCCGTCCGTCCGTCCGTCCGTCCGTCCGTCCGTCCGTCCGTCCGTCGTCCGTCCGTCCGTCCGTCCGTCCGTCCGTCGTCCGTCCGTCCGTCCGTCCGTCCGTCCGTCCGTCCGTCCGTCCCGTCCGTCCGTCCGTCCGTCCGTCCGTCCGTCCGTCCGTCCGTCCGTCGTCCGTCCGTCCGTCCGTCCGTCCGTCGTCCGTCCGTCCGTCCGTCCGTCCGTCCGTCCGTCCGTCCGTCCGTCCGTCCGTCCGTTCCGTCCGTCCGTCCGTCGTCCGTCCGTCCGTCCGTCCGTCCGTCCGTCCGTCCGTCCGTCCGTCCGTCCGTCCGTCCGTCCGTCCGTCCGTCCGTCCGTCCGTCCGTCCGTCCGTCCGTCCGTCCGTCCGTCCGTCCGTCCGTCCGTCCGTCCGTCCGTCCGTCCGTCCGTCCGTCCGTCCGTCCGTCCGTCCGTCCGTCCGTCCGTCCGTCCGTCCGTCCGTCCGTCCGTCCGTCCGTCCGTCCGTCCGTCGTCCGTCCGTCCGTCCGTCCGTCCGTCCGTCCGTCCGTCCGTCCGTCCGTCGTCCGTCGTCCGTCCGTCCGTCCGTCCGTCCGTCCGTCCGTCCGTCGTCCGTCCGTCCGTCCGTCCGTCGTCCGTCCGTCCGTCCGTCGTCCGTCCGTCCGTCCGTCCGTCCGTCCGTCCGTCCGTCCGTCCGTCCGTCCCGTCCGTCCGTCCGTCCGTACCGTCCGTCCGTCCGTCCGTCCGTCCGTCCGTCCGTCCGTCCGTCCGTCCGTCGTCCGTCCGTCCGTCCGTCCGTCCGTCCGTCCGTCCGTCCGTCCGTCCGTCCGTCCGTCCGTCGTCCGTCCGTCCGTCCGTCCGTCCGTCCGTCCGTCCGTCCGTCCGTCGTCCGTCCGTCCGTCCGTCGTCCGGTCCGTCCGTCCGTCCGTCCGTCCGTCCGTCGTCGTCCGTCCGTCCGTCCGTCCGTCCGTCCGTCCGTCCGTCCGTCCGTCGTCCGTCCGTCCGTCCCGTCCGTCCGTCCGTCGTCCGTCGTCCGTCCGTCCGTCCGTCCGTCCGTCCGTCCGTTCCGTCCGTCCGTCCGTCCGTCCGTCCGTCGTCCGTCCGTCCGTCCGTCCGTCCGTCCGTCCGTCCGTCCGTCCGTCCGTCCGTCCGTCGTCCGTCCGTCCGTCCGTCCGTCGTCGTCCGTCCGTCCGTCCGTCCGTCCGTCCGTCCGTCCGTCCGTCCGTCGTCCGTCCGTCCGTCCGTCCGTCCGTCCGTCCGTCCGTCCGTCGTCCGTCCGTCGTCCGTCCGTCCGTCCGTCCGTCGTCCGTCCTGTCCTGTCCGTCCGTCCTGTCTCGTCCGTCCGTCTCGTCTGTCCGTCCGTCCTGTCGTCCGTCGTCCGTCCTGTCGTCCTGTCGTCCTGTCTGTCTGTCTGTCGTCCTGTCCTGTCTGTCCTGTCCTGTCTGTCTCGTCTGTCTGTCTGTCTGTCCTGTCTGTCTGTCTCGTCTGTCTGTCCTGTCTGTCTGTCTGTCTGTCTGTCTGTCTGTCTGTCTGTCTGTCTGTCTGTCTGTCCTGTCTCGTCTGTCTGTCTGTCTGTCTGTCCGTCTGTCTGTCTGTCTGTCTGTCTGTCTGTCTGTCTGTCCTGTCTGTCTGTCTGTCTGTCTGTCTGTCTGTCCTGTCTGTCTGTCTGTCTGTCTGTCTGTCTGTCTGTCTGTCTGTCTGTCTGTCTGTCTGTCTGTCTGTCTGTCTGTCTGTCGTCTGTCTGTCTGTCTGTCTGTCTGTCTGTCTGTCTGTCTGTCTGTCTGTCTGTCTGTCTGTCTGTCTGTCTGTCTGTCTGTCTGTCTGTCTGTCTGTCTGTCCTGTCTGTCTGTCTGTCTGTCTGTCTGTCTGTCTGTCTGTCTGTCTGTCTGTCTGTCTGTCCTGTCTGTCTGTCTGTCTGTCTGTCTGTCTGTCTGTCTGTCTGTCTGTCTGTCTGTCTGTCTGTCTGTCTGTCTGTCTGTCTGTCTGTCTGTCTGTCTGTCTGTCTGTCTGTCTGTCTGTCTGTCTGTCTGTCTGTCTGTCTGTCTGTCTGTCTGTCTGTCTGTCTGTCTGTCTGTCTGTCTGTCTGTCTGTCTGTCTGTCTGTCTGTCTGTCTGTCTGTCTGTCTGTCTGTCTGTCTGTCTGTCTGTCTGTCTGTCTGTCTGTCTGTCTGTCTGTCTGTCTGTCTGTCTGTCTGTCTGTCTGTCTGTCTGTCTGTCTGTCTGTCTGTCTGTCTGTCTGTCTGTCTGTCTGTCTGTCTGTCTGTCTGTCTGTCTGTCTGTCTGTCTGTCTGTCTGTCTGTCTGTCTGTCTGTCTGTCTGTCTGTCTGTCTGTCTGTCTGTCTGTCTGTCTGTCTGTCTGTCTGTCTGTCTGTCTGTCTGTCTGTCTGTCCTGTCTGTCTGTCTGTCTGTCTGTCTGTCTGTCTGTCTGTCTGTCTGTCTGTCTGTCTGTCTGTCTGTCTGTCTGTCTGTCTGTCTGTCTGTCTGTCTGTCTGTCTGTCTGTCTGTCTGTCTGTCTGTCTGTCTGTCTGTCTGTCTGTCTGTCTGTCTGTCTGTCTGTCTGTCTGTCTGTCTGTCTGTCTGTCTGTCTGTCTGTCTGTCTGTCTGTCTGTCTGTCTGTCTGTCTGTCTGTCTGTCTGTCTGTCTGTCTGTCTGTCTGTCTGTCTGTCTGTCCTGTCTGTCTGTCTGTCTGTCTGTCTGTCTGTCTGTCTGTCTGTCTGTCTGTCTGTCTGTCTGTCTGTCTGTCTGTCTGTCTGTCTGTCTGTCTGTCTGTCTGTCTGTCTGTCTGTCTGTCTGTCTGTCTGTCTGTCTGTCTGTCTGTCTGTCTGTCTGTCTGTCTGTCTGTCTGTCTGTCTGTCTGTCTGTCTGTCTGTCTGTCTGTCTGTCTGTCTGTCTGTCTGTCTGTCTGTCTGTCTGTCTGTCTGTCTGTCTGTCTGTCTGTCTGTCTGTCTGTCTGTCTGTCTGTCTGTCTGTCTGTCTGTCTGTCTGTCTGTCTGTCTGTCTGTCTGTCTGTCTGTCTGTCTGTCTGTCTGTCTGTCTGTCTGTCTGTCTGTCTGTCTGTCTGTCTGTCTGTCTGTCTGTCTGTCTGTCTGTCTGTCTGTCTGTCTGTCTGTCTGTCTGTCTGTCTGTCTGTCTGTCTGTCTGTCTGTCTGTCTGTCTGTCTGTCTGTCTGTCTGTCTGTCTGTCTGTCTGTCTGTCTGTCTGTCTGTCTGTCTGTCTGTCTGTCTGTCTGTCTGTCTGTCTGTCTGTCTGTCTGTCTGTCTGTCTGTCTGTCTGTCTGTCTGTCTGTCTGTCTGTCTGTCTGTCTGTCTGTCTGTCTGTCTGTCTGTCTGTCTGTCTGTCTGTCTGTCTGTCTGTCTGTCTGTCTGTCTGTCTGTCTGTCTGTCTGTCTGTCTGTCTGTCTGTCTGTCTGTCTTCTGTCTGTCTGTCTGTCTGTCTGTCTGTCTGTCTGTCTGTCTGTCTGTCTGTCTGTCTGTCTGTCTGTCTGTCTGTCTGTCTGTCTGTCTGTCTGTCTGTCTGTCTGTCTGTCTGTCTGTCTGTCTGTCTGTCTGTCTGTCTGTCTGTCTGTCTGTCTGTCTGTCTGTCTGTCTGTCTGTCTGTCTGTCTGTCTGTCTGTCTGTCTGTCTGTCTGTCTGTCTGTCTGTCTGTCTGTCTGTCTGTCTGTCTGTCTGTCTGTCTGTCTGTCTGTCTGTCTGTCTGTCTGTCTGTCTGTCTGTCTGTCTGTCTGTCTGTCTGTCTGTCTGTCTGTCTGTCTGTCTGTCTGTCTGTCTGTCTGTCTGTCTGTCTGTCTGTCTGTCTGTCTGTCTGTCTGTCTGTCTGTCTGTCTGTCTGTCTGTCTGTCTGTCTGTCTGTCTGTCTGTCTGTCTGTCTGTCTGTCTGTCTGTCTGTCTGTCTGTCTGTCTGTCTGTCTGTCTGTCTGTCTGTCTGTCTGTCTGTCTGTCTGTCTGTCTGTCTGTCTGTCTGTCTGTCTGTCTGTCTGTCTGTCTGTCTGTCTGTCTGTCTGTCTGTCTGTCTGTCTGTCTGTCTGTCTGTCTGTCTGTCTGTCTGTCTGTCTGTCTGTCTGTCTGTCTCTGTCTGTCTGTCTGTCTGTCTGTCTGTCTGTCTGTCTGTCTGTCTGTCTGTCTGTCTGTCTGTCTGTCTGTCTGTCTGTCTGTCTGTCTGTCTGTCTGTCTGTCTGTCTGTCTGTCTGTCTGTCTGTCTGTCTGTCTGTCTGTCTGTCTGTCTGTCTGTCTGTCTGTCTGTCTGTCTGTCTGTCCTGTCTGTCTGTCTGTCTGTCTGTCTGTCTGTCTGTCTGTCTGTCTGTCTGTCTGTCTGTCTGTCTGTCTGTCTGTCTGTCTGTCTGTCTGTCTGTCCTGTCTGTCTGTCTGTCTGTCTGTCTGTCTGTCTGTCTGTCTGTCTGTCTGTCTGTCTGTCTGTCTGTCTGTCTGTCTGTCTGTCTGTCTGTCTGTCTGTCTGTCTGTCTGTCTGTCTGTCTGTCTGTCTGTCTGTCTGTCTGTCTGTCTGTCTGTCTGTCTGTCTGTCTGTCTGTCTGTCTGTCTGTCTGTCTGTCTGTCTGTCTGTCTGTCTGTCTGTCTGTCTGTCTGTCTGTCTGTCTGTCTGTCTGTCTGTCTGTCTGTCTGTCTGTCTGTCTGTCTGTCTGTCTGTCTGTCTGTCTGTCTGTCTGTCTGTCTGTCTGTCTGTCTGTCTGTCTGTCTGTCTGTCTGTCTGTCTGTCTGTCTGTCTGTCTGTCTGTCTGTCTGTCTGTCTGTCTGTCTGTCTGTCTGTCTGTCCTGTCTGTCTGTCTGTCTGTCTGTCTGTCTGTCTGTCTGTCTGTCTGTCTGTCTGTCTGTCCTGTCTGTCTGTTCTGTCTGTCTGTCTGTCCTGTCTGTCTGTCTGTCTGTCTGTCTGTCTGTCTGTCTGTCTGTCTGTCTGTCTGTCTGTCTGTCTGTCTGTCTGTCTGTCTGTCTGTCTGTCTGTCTGTCTGTCTGTCTGTCTGTCTGTCTGTCTGTCTGTCTGTCTGTCTGTCTGTCTGTCTGTCTGTCTGTCTGTTGTCTGTCTGTCTGTCTGTCTGTCTGTCTGTCTGTCTGTCTGTCTGTCTGTCTGTCTGTCTGTCTGTCTGTCTGTCTGTCTGTCTGTCTGTCTGTCTGTCTGTCTGTCTGTCTGTCTGTCTGTCTGTCTGTCTGTCTGTCTGTCTGTCTGTCTGTCTGTCTGTCTGTCTGTCTGTCTGTCTGTCTGTCTGTCTGTCTGTCTGTCTGTCTGTCTGTCTGTCTGTCTGTCTGTCTGTCTGTCTGTCTGTCTGTCTGTCTGTCTGTCTGTCTGTCTGTCTGTCTGTCTGTCTGTCTGTCTGTCTGTCTGTCTGTCTGTCTGTCTGTCTGTCTGTCTGTCTGTCTGTCTGTCTGTCTGTCTGTCTGTCTGTCTGTCTGTCTGTCTGTCTGTCTGTCTGTCTGTCTGTCTGTCTGTCTGTCTGTCTGTCTGTCTGTCTGTCTGTCTGTCTGTCTGTCTGTCTGTCTGTCTGTCTGTCTGTCTGTCTGTCTGTCTGTCTGTCTGTCTGTCTGTCTGTCTGTCTGTCTGTCTGTCTGTCTGTCTGTCTGTCTGTCTGTCTGTCTGTCTGTCTGTCTGTCTGTCTGTCTGTCTGTCTGTCTGTCTGTCTGTCTGTCTGTCTGTCTGTCTGTCTGTCTGTCTGTCTGTCTGTCTGTCTGTCTGTCTGTCTGTCTGTCTGTCTGTCTGTCTGTCTGTCTGTCTGTCTGTCTGTCTGTCTGTCTGTCTGTCTGTCTGTCTGTCTGTCTGTCTGTCTGTCTGTCTGTCTGTCTGTCTGTCTGTCTGTCTGTCTGTCTGTCTGTCTGTCTGTCTGTCTGTCTGTCTGTCTGTCTGTCTGTCTGTCTGTCTGTCTGTCTGTCTGTCTGTCTGTCTGTCTGTCTGTCTGTCTGTCTGTCTGTCTGTCTGTCTGTCTGTCTGTCTGTCTGTCTGTCTGTCTGTCTGTCTGTCTGTCTGTCTGTCTGCTGTCTGCCTGTCTGCCTGTCTGTCTGTCTGTCTGTCTGTCTGTCTGCCTGTCTGTCCTGTCTGTCTGTCTGCCTGTCTGTCTGTCTGCTGTCTGTCTGTCTGCCTGTCTGTCTGTCTGTCTGTCTGCTGTCTGCTGTCTGTCCTGTCTGTCCTGTCTGTCCTGTCTGCCTGTCTGCCTGTCTGTCCTGTCTGCCTGTCTGTCCTGTCTGTCTGTCTGTCCTGTCTGCCTGTCTGCCTGTCTGCCTGTCTGCCTGTCTGCCTGTCTGCCTGTCTGCCTGTCTGCCTGTCTGCCTGTCTGCCTGTCTGCCTGTCTGCCTGTCTGCCTGTCTGCCTGTCTGCCTGTCTGCCTGTCTGCCTGTCTGCCTGTCTGCCTGTCTGCCTGTCTGCCTGTCTGCCTGTCTGCCTGTCTGCCTGTCTGCCTGTCTGCCTGTCTGCCTGTCTGCCTGTCTGCCTGTCTGCCTGTCTGCCTGTCTGCCTGTCTGCCTGTCTGCCTGTCTGCCTGTCTGCCTGTCTGCCTGTCTGCCTGTCTGCCTGTCTGCCTGTCTGCCTGTCTGCCTGTCTGCCTGTCTGCCTGTCTGCCTGTCTGCCTGTCTGCCTGTCTGCCTGTCTGCCTGTCTGCCTGTCTGCCTGTCTGCCTGTCTGCCTGTCTGCCTGTCTGCCTGTCTGCCTGTCTGCCTGTCTGCCTGTCTGCCTGTCTGCCTGTCTGCCTGTCTGCCTGTCTGCCTGTCTGCCTGTCTGCCTGTCTGCCTGTCTGCCTGTCTGCCTGTCTGCCTGTCTGCCTGTCTGCCTGTCTGCCTGTCTGCCTGTCTGCCTGTCTGCCTGTCTGCCTGTCTGCCTGTCTGCCTGTCTGCCTGTCTGCCTGTCTGCCTGTCTGCCTGTCTGCCTGTCTGCCTGTCTGCCTGTCTGCCTGTCTGCCTGTCTGCCTGTCTGCCTGTCTGCCTGTCTGCCTGTCTGCCTGTCTGCCTGTCTGCCTGTCTGCCTGTCTGCCTGTCTGCCTGTCTGCCTGTCTGCCTGTCTGCCTGTCTGCCTGTCTGCCTGTCTGCCTGTCTGCCTGTCTGCCTGTCTGCCTGTCTGCCTGTCTGCCTGTCTGCCTGTCTGCCTGTCTGCCTGTCTGCCTGTCTGCCTGTCTGCCTGTCTGCCTGTCTGCCTGTCTGCCTGTCTGCCTGTCTGCCTGTCTGCCTGTCTGCCTGTCTGCCTGTCTGCCTGTCTGCCTGTCTGCCTGTCTGCCTGTCTGCCTGTCTGCCTGTCTGCCTGTCTGCCTGTCTGCCTGTCTGCCTGTCTGCCTGTCTGCCTGTCTGCCTGTCTGCCTGTCTGCCTGTCTGCCTGTCTGCCTGTCTGCCTGTCTGCCTGTCTGCCTGTCTGCCTGTCTGCCTGTCTGCCTGTCTGCCTGTCTGCCTGTCTGCCTGTCTGCCTGTCTGCCTGTCTGCTGTCTGCCTGTCTGCCTGTCTGCCTGTCTGCCTGTCTGCCTGTCTGCCTGTCTGCCTGTCTGCCTGTCTGCCTGTCTGCCTGTCTGCCTGTCTGCCTGTCTGCCTGTCTGCCTGTCTGCCTGTCTGCCTGTCTGCCTGTCTGCCTGTCTGCCTGTCTGCCTGTCTGCCTGTCTGCCTGTCTGCCTGTCTGCCTGTCTGCCTGTCTGCCTGTCTGCCTGTCTGCCTGTCTGCCTGTCTGCCTGTCTGCCTGTCTGCCTGTCTGCCTGTCTGCCTGTCTGCCTGTCTGCCTGTCTGCCTGTCTGCCTGTCTGCCTGTCTGCCTGTCTGCCTGTCTGCCTGTCTGCCTGTCTGCCTGTCTGCCTGTCTGCCTGTCTGCCTGTCTGCCTGTCTGCCTGTCTGCCTGTCTGCCTGTCTGCCTGTCTGCCTGTCTGCCTGTCTGCCTGTCTGCCTGTCTGCCTGTCTGCCTGTCTGCCTGTCTGCCTGTCTGCCTGTCTGCCTGTCTGCCTGTCTGCCTGTCTGCCTGTCTGCCTGTCTGCCTGTCTGCCTGTCTGCCTGTCTGCCTGTCTGCCTGTCTGCCTGTCTGCCTGTCTGCCTGTCTGCCTGTCTGCCTGTCTGCCTGTCTGCCTGTCTGCCTGTCTGCCTGTCTGCCTGTCTGCCTGTCTGCCTGTCTGCCTGTCTGCCTGTCTGCCTGTCTGCCTGTCTGCCTGTCTGCCTGTCTGCCTGTCTGCCTGTCTGCCTGTCTGCCTGTCTGCCTGTCTGCCTGTCTGCCTGTCTGCCTGTCTGCCTGTCTGCCTGTCTGCCTGTCTGCCTGTCTGCCTGTCTGCCTGTCTGCCTGTCTGCCTGTCTGCCTGTCTGCCTGTCTGCCTGTCTGCCTGTCTGCCTGTCTGCCTGTCTGCCTGTCTGCCTGTCTGCCTGTCTGCCTGTCTGCCTGTCTGCCTGTCTGCCTGTCTGCCTGTCTGCCTGTCTGCCTGTCTGCCTGTCTGCCTGTCTGCCTGTCTGCCTGTCTGCCTGTCTGCCTGTCTGCCTGTCTGCCTGTCTGCCTGTCTGCCTGTCTGCCTGTCTGCCTGTCTGCCTGTCTGCCTGTCTGCCTGTCTGCCTGTCTGCCTGTCTGCCTGTCTGCCTGTCTGCCTGTCTGCCTGTCTGCCTGTCTGCCTGTCTGCCTGTCTGCCTGTCTGCCTGTCTGCCTGTCTGCCTGTCTGCCTGTCTGCCTGTCTGCCTGTCTGCCTGTCTGCCTGTCTGCCTGTCTGCCTGTCTGCCTGTCTGCCTGTCTGCCTGTCTGCCTGTCTGCCTGTCTGCCTGTCTGCCTGTCTGCCTGTCTGCCTGTCTGCCTGTCTGCCTGTCTGCCTGTCTGCCTGTCTGCCTGTCTGCCTGTCTGCCTGTCTGCCTGTCTGCCTGTCTGCCTGTCTGCCTGTCTGCCTGTCTGCCTGTCTGCCTGTCTGCCTGTCTGCCTGTCTGCTGTCTGCCTGTCTGCCTGTCTGCCTGTCTGCCTGTCTGCCTGTCTGCCTGTCTGCCTGTCTGCCTGTCTGCCTGTCTGCCTGTCTGCCTGTCTGCCTGTCTGCCTGTCTGCCTGTCTGCCTGTCTGCCTGTCTGCCTGTCTGCCTGTCTGCCTGTCTGCCTGTCTGCCTGTCTGCCTGTCTGCCTGTCTGCCTGTCTGCCTGTCTGCCTGTCTGCCTGTCTGCCTGTCTGCCTGTCTGCCTGTCTGCCTGTCTGCCTGTCTGCCTGTCTGCCTGTCTGCCTGTCTGCCTGTCTGCCTGTCTGCCTGTCTGCCTGTCTGCCTGTCTGCCTGTCTGCCTGTCTGCCTGTCTGCCTGTCTGCCTGTCTGCCTGTCTGCCTGTCTGCCTGTCTGCCTGTCTGCCTGTCTGCCTGTCTGCCTGTCTGCCTGTCTGCCTGTCTGCCTGTCTGCCTGTCTGCCTGTCTGCCTGTCTGCCTGTCTGCCTGTCTGCCTGTCTGCCTGTCTGCCTGTCTGCCTGTCTGCCTGTCTGCCTGTCTGCCTGTCTGCTGTCTGCTGTCTGCCTGTCTGCCTGTCTGCCTGTCTGCCTGTCTGCCTGTCTGCCTGTCTGCCTGTCTGCCTGTCTGCCTGTCTGCCTGTCTGCCTGTCTGCCTGTCTGCCTGTCTGCCTGTCTGCCTGTCTGCCTGTCTGCCTGTCTGCCTGTCTGCCTGTCTGCCTGTCTGCCTGTCTGCCTGTCTGCCTGTCTGCCTGTCTGCCTGTCTGCCTGTCTGCCTGTCTGCCTGTCTGCCTGTCTGCCTGTCTGCCTGTCTGCCTGTCTGCCTGTCTGCCTGTCTGCCTGTCTGCCTGTCTGCCTGTCTGCCTGTCTGCCTGTCTGCCTGTCTGCCTGTCTGCCTGTCTGCCTGTCTGCCTGTCTGCCTGTCTGCCTGTCTGCCTGTCTGCCTGTCTGCCTGTCTGCCTGTCTGCCTGTCTGCCTGTCTGCCTGTCTGCCTGTCTGCCTGTCTGCCTGTCTGCCTGTCTGCCTGTCTGCCTGTCTGCCTGTCTGCCTGTCTGCCTGTCTGCCTGTCTGCCTGTCTGCCTGTCTGCCTGTCTGCCTGTCTGCCTGTCTGCCTGTCTGCCTGTCTGCCTGTCTGCCTGTCTGCCTGTCTGCCTGTCTGCCTGTCTGCCTGTCTGCCTGTCTGCCTGTCTGCCTGTCTGCCTGTCTGCCTGTCTGCCTGTCTGCCTGTCTGCCTGTCTGCCTGTCTGCCTGTCTGCCTGTCTGCCTGTCTGCCTGTCTGCCTGTCTGCCTGTCTGCCTGTCTGCCTGTCTGCCTGTCTGCCTGTCTGCCTGTCTGCCTGTCTGCCTGTCTGCCTGTCTGCCTGTCTGCCTGTCTGCCTGTCTGCCTGTCTGCCTGTCTGCCTGTCTGCCTGTCTGCCTGTCTGCCTGTCTGCCTGTCTGCCTGTCTGCCTGTCTGCCTGTCTGCCTGTCCTGCCTGTCTGCCTGTCTGCCTGTCTGCCTGTCTGCCTGTCTGCCTGTCTGCCTGTCTGCCTGTCTGCCTGTCTGCCTGTCTGCCTGTCTGCCTGTCTGCCTGTCTGCCTGTCTGCCTGTCTGCCTGTCTGCCTGTCTGCCTGTCTGCCTGTCTGCCTGTCTGCCTGTCTGCCTGTCTGCCTGTCTGCCTGTCTGCCTGTCTGCCTGTCTGCCTGTCTGCCTGTCTGCCTGTCTGCCTGTCTGCCTGTCTGCCTGTCTGCCTGTCTGCCTGTCTGCCTGTCTGCCTGTCTGCCTGTCTGCCTGTCTGCCTGTCTGCCTGTCTGCCTGTCTGCCTGTCTGCCTGTCTGCCTGTCTGCCTGTCTGCCTGTCTGCCTGTCTGCCTGTCTGCCTGTCTGCCTGTCTGCCTGTCTGCCTGTCTGCCTGTCTGCCTGTCTGCCTGTCTGCCTGTCTGCCTGTCTGCCTGTCTGCCTGTCTGCCTGTCTGCCTGTCTGCCTGTCTGCCTGTCTGCCTGTCTGCCTGTCTGCCTGTCTGCCTGTCTGCCTGTCTGCCTGTCTGCCTGTCTGCCTGTCTGCCTGTCTGCCTGTCTGCCTGTCTGCCTGTCTGCCTGTCTGCCTGTCTGCCTGTCTGCCTGTCTGCCTGTCTGCTGTCTGCCTGTCTGCCTGTCTGCCTGTCTGCCTGTCTGCCTGTCTGCCTGCCTGCCTGCCTGCCTGCCTGCCTGCCTGCCTGCCTGCCTGCCTGCCTGCCTGCCTGCCTGTCTGCCTGTCTGCCTGCTCTGCCTGCCTGCTGCCTGCCTGCCTGCTGCCTGTCTGCCTGTCTGCCTGTCTGTCTGTCTGCCTGTCTGTCTGTCTGTCTGTCCTGTCTGTCCTGTCTGTCTGTCTGTCTGTCTGTCTGTCTGTCTGTCCTGTCTGTCTGTCTGTCTGTCTGTCTGTCTGTCTGTCTGTCTGTCTGTCTGTCTGTCTGTCTGTCTGTCTGTCTGTCTGTCTGTCTGTCTGTCTGTCTGTCTGTCTGTCTGTCTGTCTGTCTGTCTGTCTGTCTGTCTGTCTGTCTGTCTGTCTGTCTGTCTGTCTGTCTGTCTGTCTGTCTGTCTGTCTGTCCTGTCTGTCTGTCTGTCCTGTCTGTCTGTCTGTCTGTCTGTCTGTCTGTCTGTCTGTCTGTCTGTCTGTCTGTCTGTCTGTCCTGTCTGTCCTGTCTGTCCTGTCTGCCTGTCTGCCTGTCTGCCTGTCTGCCTGTCTGCCTGTCTGCCTGTCTGCCTGTCTGCCTGTCTGCCTGTCTGCCTGTCTGCCTGTCTGCCTGTCTGCCTGTCTGCCTGTCTGCCTGTCTGCCTGTCTGCCTGTCTGCCTGTCTGCCTGTCTGCCTGTCTGCCTGTCTGCCTGTCTGCCTGTCTGCCTGTCTGCCTGTCTGCCTGTCTGCCTGTCTGCCTGTCTGCCTGTCTGCCTGTCTGCCTGTCTGCCTGTCTGCCTGTCTGCCTGTCTGCCTGTCTGCCTGTCTGCCTGTCTGCCTGTCTGCCTGTCTGCCTGTCTGCCTGTCTGCCTGTCTGCCTGTCTGCCTGTCTGCCTGTCTGCCTGTCTGCCTGTCTGCCTGTCTGCCTGTCTGCCTGTCTGCTTCTGCCTGTCTGCCTGTCTGCCTGTCTGCCTGTCTGCCTGTCTGCCTGTCTGCCTGTCTGCCTGTCTGCCTGTCTGCCTGTCTGCCTGTCTGCCTGTCTGCCTGTCTGCCTGTCTGCCTGTCTGCCTGTCTGCCTGTCTGCCTGTCTGCCTGTCTGCCTGTCTGCCTGTCTGCCTGTCTGCCTGTCTGCCTGTCTGCCTGTCTGCCTGTCTGCCTGTCTGCCTGTCTGCCTGTCTGCCTGTCTGCCTGTCTGCCTGTCTGCCTGTCTGCCTGTCTGCCTGTCTGCCTGTCTGCCTGTCTGCCTGTCTGCCTGTCTGCCTGTCTGCCTGTCTGCCTGTCTGCCTGTCTGCCTGTCTGCCTGTCTGCCTGTCTGCCTGTCTGCCTGTCTGCCTGTCTGCCTGTCTGCCTGTCTGCCTGTCTGCCTGTCTGCCTGTCTGCCTGTCTGCCTGTCTGCCTGTCTGCCTGTCTGCCTGTCTGCCTGTCTGCCTGTCTGCCTGTCTGCCTGTCTGCCTGTCTGCCTGTCTGCCTGTCTGCCTGTCTGCCTGTCTGCCTGTCTGCCTGTCTGCCTGTCTGCTGTCTGCCTGTCTGCCTGTCTGCCTGTCTGCCTGTCTGCCTGTCTGCCTGTCTGCCTGTCTGCCTGTCTGCCTGTCTGCCTGTCTGCCTGTCTGCCTGTCTGCCTGTCTGCCTGTCTGCCTGTCTGCCTGTCTGCCTGTCTGCCTGTCTGCCTGTCTGCCTGTCTGCCTGTCTGCCTGTCTGCCTGTCTGCCTGTCTGCCTGTCTGCCTGTCTGCCTGTCTGCCTGTCTGCCTGTCTGCCTGTCTGCCTGTCTGCCTGTCTGCCTGTCTGCCTGTCTGCCTGTCTGCTGCCTGTCTGCCTGTCTGCCTGTCTGCCTGTCTGCCTGCTGCCTGTCTGCCTGCTGTCTGCTGCCTGTCTGCCTGCCTGCCTGCTGCCTGTCTGTCCTGCCTGCCTGCTGCCTGCCTGCCTGTCTGCCTGTCTGCCTGTCTGTCTGCCTGTCTGTCCTGTCTGCCTGTCTGTCCTGTCTGCCTGTCTGTCTGTCTGTCTGTCTGTCTGTCTGTCTGTCTGTCTGTCTGTCTGTCTGTCTGTCTGTCTGTCTGTCTGTCTGTCTGTCTGTCTGTCTGTCTGTCTGTCTGTCTGTCTGTCTGTCTGTCTGTCTGTCTGTCTGTCTGTCTGTCTGTCTGTCTGTCTGTCTGTCTGTCTGTCTGTCTGTCTGTCTGTCTGTCTGTCTGTCTGTCTGTCTGTCTGTCTGTCTGTCTGTCTGTCTGTCTGTCTGTCTGTCTGTCTGTCTGTCTGTCTGTCTGTCTGTCTGTCTGTCTGTCTGTCTGTCTGTCTGTCTGTCTGTCTGTCTGTCTGTCTGTCTGTCTGTCTGTCTGTCTGTCTGTCTGTCTGTCTGTCTGTCTGTCTGTCTGTCTGTCTGTCTGTCTGTCTGTCTGTCTGTCTGTCTGTCTGTCTGTCTGTCTGTCTGTCTGTCTGTCTGTCTGTCTGTCTGTCTGTCTGTCTGTCTGTCTGTCTGTCTGTCTGTCTGTCTGTCTGTCTGTCTGTCTGTCTGTCTGTCTGTCTGTCTGTCCTGTCTGTCTGTCTGTCTGTCTGTCTGTCTGTCTGTCTGTCTGTCTGTCTGTCTGTCTGTCTGTCTGTCTGTCTGTCTGTCTGTCTGTCTGTCTGTCTGTCTGTCTGTCTGTCTGTCTGTCTGTCTGTCTGTCTGTCTGTCTGTCTGTCTGTCTGTCTGTCTGTCTGTCTGTCTGTCTGTCTGTCTGTCTGTCTGTCTGTCTGTCTGTCTGTCTGTCTGTCTGTCTGTCTGTCTGTCTGTCTGTCTGTCTGTCTGTCTGTCTGTCTGTCTGTCTGTCTGTCTGTCTGTCTGTCTGTCTGTCTGTCTGTCTGTCTGTCTGTCTGTCTGTCTGTCTGTCTGTCTGTCTGTCTGTCTGTCTGTCTGTCTGTCTGTCTGTCTGTCTGTCTGTCTGTCTGTCTGTCTGTCTGTCTGTCTGTCTGTCTGTCTGTCTGTCTGTCTGTCTGTCTGTCTGTCTGTCTGTCTGTCTGTCTGTCTGTCTGTCTGTCTGTCTGTCTGTCTGTCTGTCTGTCTGTCTGTCTGTCTGTCTGTCTGTCTGTCTGTCTGTCTGTCTGTCTGTTGTCTGTCTGTCTGTCTGTCTGTCTGTCTGTCTGTCTGTCTGTCTGTCTGTCTGTCTGTCTGTCTGTCTGTCTGTCTGTCTGTCTGTCTGTCTGTCTGTCTGTCTGTCTGTCTGTCTGTCTGTCTGTCTGTCTGTCTGTCTGTCTGTCTGTCTGTCTGTCTGTCTGTCTGTCTGTCTGTCTGTCTGTCTGTCTGTCTGTCTGTCTGTCTGTCTGTCTGTCTGTCTGTCTGTCTGTCTGTCTGTCTGTCTGTCTGTCTGTCTGTCTGTCTGTCTGTCTGTCTGTCTGTCTGTCTGTCTGTCTGTCTGTCTGTCTGTCTGTCTGTCTGTCTGTCTGTCTGTCTGTCTGTCTGTCTGTCTGTCTGTCTGTCTGTCTGTCTGTCTGTCTGTCTGTCTGTCTGTCTGTCTGTCTGTCTGTCTGTCTGTCTGTCTGTCTGTCTGTCTGTCTGTCTGTCTGTCTGTCTGTCTGTCTGTCTGTCTGTCTGTCTGTCTGTCTGTCTGTCTGTCTGTCTGTCTGTCTGTCTGTCTGTCTGTCTGTCTGTCTGTCTGTCTGTCTGTCTGTCTGTCTGTCTGTCTGTCTGTCTGTCTGTCTGTCTGTCTGTCTGTCTGTCTGTCTGTCTGTCTGTCTGTCTGTCTGTCTGTCTGTCTGTCTGTCTGTCTGTCTGTCTGTCTGTCTGTCTGTCTGTCTGTCTGTCTGTCTGTCTGTCTGTCTGTCTGTCTGTCTGTCTGTCTGTCTGTCTGTCTGTCTGTCTGTCTGTCTGTCTGTCTGTCTGTCTGTCTGTCTGTCTGTCTGTCTGTCTGTCTGTCTGTCTGTCTGTCTGTCTGTCTGTCTGTCTGTCTGTCTGTCTGTCTGTCTGTCTGTCTGTCTGTCTGTCTGTCTGTCTGTCTGTCTGTCTGTCTGTCTGTCTGTCTGTCTGTCTGTCTGTCTGTCTGTCTGTCTGTCTGTCTGTCTGTCTGTCTGTCTGTCTGTCTGTCTGTCTGTCTGTCTGTCTGTCTGTCTGTCTGTCTGTCTGTCTGTCTGTCTGTCTGTCTGTCTGTCTGTCTGTCTGTCTGTCTGTCTGTCTGTCTGTCTGTCTGTCTGTCTGTCTGTCTGTCTGTCTGTCTGTCTGTCTGTCTGTCTGTCTGTCTGTCTGTCTGTCTGTCTGTCTGTCTGTCTGTCTGTCTGTCTGTCTGTCTGTCTGTCTGTCTGTCTGTCTGTCTGTCTGTCTGTCTGTCTGTCTGTCTGTCTGTCTGTCTGTCTGTCTGTCTGTCTGTCTGTCTGTCTGTCTGTCTGTCTGTCTGTCTGTCTGTCTGTCTGTCTGTCTGTCTGTCTGTCTGTCTGTCTGTCTGTCTGTCTGTCTGTCTGTCTGTCTGTCTGTCTGTCTGTCTGTCTGTCTGTCTGTCTGTCTGTCTGTCTGTCTGTCTGTCTGTCTGTCTGTCTGTCTGTCTGTCTGTCTGTCTGTCTGTCTGTCTGTCTGTCTGTCTGTCTGTCTGTCTGTCTGTCTGTCTGTCTGTCTGTCTGTCTGTCTGTCTGTCTGTCTGTCTGTCTGTCTGTCTGTCTGTCTGTCTGTCTGTCTGTCTGTCTGTCTGTCTGTCTGTCTGTCTGTCTGTCTGTCTGTCTGTCTGTCTGTCTGTCTGTCTGTCTGTCTGTCTGTCTGTCTGTCTGTCTGTCTGTCTGTCTGTCTGTCTGTCTGTCTGTCTGTCTGTCTGTCTGTCTGTCTGTCTGTCTGTCTGTCTGTCTGTCTGTCTGTCTGTCTGTCTGTCTGTCTGTCTGTCTGTCTGTCTGTCTGTCTGTCTGTCTGTCTGTCTGTCTGTCTGTCTGTCTGTCTGTCTGTCTGTCTGTCTGTCTGTCTGTCTGTCTGTCTGTCTGTCTGTCTGTCTGTCTGTCTGTCTGTCTGTCTGTCTGTCTGTCTGTCTGTCTGTCTGTCTGTCTGTCTGTCTGTCTGTCTGTCTGTCTGTCTGTCTGTCTGTCTGTCTGTCTGTCTGTCTGTCTGTCTGTCTGTCTGTCTGTCTGTCTGTCTGTCTGTCTGTCTGTCTGTCTGTCTGTCTGTCTGTCTGTCTGTCTGTCTGTCTGTCTGTCTGTCTGTCTGTCTGTCTGTCTGTCTGTCTGTCTGTCTGTCTGTCTGTCTGTCTGTCTGTCTGTCTGTCTGTCTGTCTGTCTGTCTGTCTGTCTGTCTGTCTGTCTGTCTGTCTGTCTGTCTGTCTGTCTGTCTGTCTGTCTGTCTGTCTGTCTGTCTGTCTGTCTGTCTGTCTGTCTGTCTGTCTGTCTGTCTGTCTGTCTGTCTGTCTGTCTGTCTGTCTGTCTGTCTGTCTGTCTGTCTGTCTGTCTGTCTGTCTGTCTGTCTGTCTGTCTGTCTGTCTGTCTGTCTGTCTGTCTGTCTGTCTGTCTGTCTGTCTGTCTGTCTGTCTGTCTGTCTGTCTGTCTGTCTGTCTGTCTGTCTGTCTGTCTGTCTGTCTGTCTGTCTGTCTGTCTGTCTGTCTGTCTGTCTGTCTGTCTGTCTGTCTGTCTGTCTGTCTGTCTGTCTGTCTGTCTGTCTGTCTGTCTGTCTGTCTGTCTGTCTGTCTGTCTGTCTGTCTGTCTGTCTGTCTGTCTGTCTGTCTGTCTGTCTGTCTGTCTGTCCTGTCTGTCTGTCTGTCTGTCTGTCTGTCTGTCTGTCTGTCTGTCTGTCTGTCTGTCTGTCTGTCTGTCTGTCTGTCTGTCTGTCTGTCTGTCTGTCTGTCTGTCTGTCTGTCTGTCTGTCTGTCTGTCTGTCTGTCTGTCTGTCTGTCTGTCTGTCTGTCTGTCTGTCTGTCTGTCTGTCTGTCTGTCTGTCTGTCTGTCTGTCTGTCTGTCTGTCTGTCTGTCTGTCTGTCTGTCTGTCTGTCTGTCTGTCTGTCTGTCTGTCTGTCTGTCTGTCTGTCTGTCTGTCTGTCTGTCTGTCTGTCTGTCTGTCTGTCTGTCTGTCTGTCTGTCTGTCTGTCTGTCTGTCTGTCTGTCTGTCTGTCTGTCTGTCTGTCTGTCTGTCTGTCTGTCTGTCTGTCTGTCTGTCTGTCTGTCTGTCTGTCTGTCTGTCTGTCTGTCTGTCTGTCTGTCTGTCTGTCTGTCTGTCTGTCTGTCT
>JAXIVJ010009340.1:0-51373 GCA_036785665.1 Chirona hameri
TGTAATATATGACCTGTCTTTTATCCAGAACTACGCATAATGTGAAAACTGAAACATGTTACACCCATTCTTGCTTTACTCATGTTGTTTATGTAAGCACCTAGATTTACATTTTGTGTCTGAAATTGAAAAAGGATACCTATGTGTCAATAAGTTGTGTTGTTCTTTAGTGTTTATGACCATTCACCTGTATCCTGTCAGTACCTGTATACATGTACCTGTATCCTGTGTGTTGGTACCTACTGTGCCTTTGTCCTTTAATATTGTTGTTGCATCTCTATTTTTTTTTAAAGTTGTGGGGGAGCTGAATGACAAGTTGGATAGGGGGGGGGGGGGGCTAAGCCACAAGTTGAAAGGGCTGAAGTCCCCTCAACTGAATATGATCCTACACCCCTGTATATTTGTACTGTGTCTTATTCTTCCCCCAGCCAAAATGACCAAAACACTTAACCCTATCTGACAGACAATAAGTCATATTATTGGGGATGCAGATGAAAGACTGGGGATGCAGATCAGAACATTGGGGATGCACCTGCATCCCCCTAAGTTTATAAAGTTCCGCATGTGATAACAACTTCAAATTCAATCACTTGAGAGAAGACAAAATCCGTTTTCATGAAGTTTTCTCCCAAGATCATTGTTTTTCACGTTCAGTGCAGGGAACGTGCAAGGGGGGCATACTTGTATTGCATTCCTCCCCCAGTTTCCTGGGGGGAGGGGGCATTTGCCCCTGATGTCCGCCCCCTGGATACGCCAGTGGGGGCTGATACCCTCCCCCTTAGTTTTTTTTTTGTGTTGAAATAGCGGAAAACGAGGCCATTTCGCGACGCCATTTTTTTGGTACAACTGCTTGTCTATCAATTGCCCAAATCCTGTTAATTTGTTTACCTCGGGTCTCCTCAGGTCACGTCACTAAGTCAAGTCTAGTGATCCCACCTCCAAAAAAAATGTAAGGGCATGCCGCAGCCACATTGTTTGATCGATCAGTTAGATACTCACAGGATTTAATCAGGTCATAAACACCTACAATTCTGCTATTTCGGATGATTTTTACATCGGTGACCTAAGGTGAAGTCTATTTTGTGACCTCCCAAGTCATTGGGGAAACATGAAAATGCATATAAATGCACAGGAAATGGCTAAATTTGCCCAATTTTCACTAGTCCCGCATTTTTGCCAAATACAGTGGCGGATCTACGGTTGGACAAAATGGGGAATTGCCCCCCAACCGCCTGAAATCGCCGCAAGATTGACACATTTCTTGATATAGAAGAAAATCTAAGCAACTTTTACTAAGGAAAGTTAGCTTTAAGTCAACTATTAATGCATAAGCAAGCCAAATTCGATGCGTTTTCAGAATTGTGAGACTTTTTTTTCGCCACTCCCCCAAACCACCCGTTCTGGATCCGCCAATACCATGTGGTATTTTTATCCTGTGACCTTCACGAGGTAAAATCTATTCACCCTGAGGTCATTCGTCATTTTTCTTCCATAACTTTTTTACCGAACCAGTAAGGCGCCGTAGTTGGCGATGAACGAGCGAACGCGAAGGAAATGTATAGTGAATTTCAACTCGATCAGGGAAGTAGTTTCTGAGATAGAAATACGTGGTGCACACGTGCGCACGTGCAGAAGCACCCCACCCCTGACTTGTGAGAAAGTGGCGGCTGAGAGATCCCTAACCAGTAACCACACACCAAATTTGAATACACTCGGCTCAGCAGTTGCCCCCAGCCACTCCAAATTGTGTGGCGACGTTCCTGATCCAACAGCCTCCGATCTCCCCCACTCTGCCGCTAATGGGCAATTGCTCAAAGGATATTGAAATTAAAGATATTCCGGAAATAATTTAAAGATGCTTATTTTGGCTGGGAAATACTAAAACTTAGGAATATCATGGCATTTGCATTGGATTTGTATATATTTATCACAGGTAAGCATATTTTATTTTAATTGAATACCTATCAAGCAAAAAATGACATGGAAATACTGAAATCTGGGTGGGCAACATTTCTTGACTGGGGGGGGGGGGGGGGCAAAACGGCTCACTAGGGGGCATTTCCCCCCCCCCCCAGTTAACATGTTAATTTAGGCCCTGAATGGAAGTGAGTTAGCCTGGCTCTTTGTCGGTGTCAGCCTCGAGGTTTTTTCACCTCTGGGCTGTTGCACGAGTAACTCGCTGCGACACGGCCGAACGTCGGACAAATAATGACTGGACAGCTTCCGGAGTGTTTGCATCATTCAAAGCCTTGAAGACTTTGATGCAGTCACGATGTTTGACCTGGTCTTCAATTTTGCGCCAGCCAAGTTGATCTAAAATAGGTGAGATGTGGTCAAATTTTCGAGCACCTGTCAGTTGTCACTATTTGAGCCGCAAAATTTATTCGTTTTTGAATTATGTGCAAGTGACAGGCTTCAGCTCCACCCCAGATTGAGAGACAGTAGATGATGTGGGCAGGGGCGGATCCAGGATTTTCTAAGGCAGGGGGCTTCAGGCCTGAGGGCGGCATATTTCCTCGGTGACGGGGGCGGCATGGTGCCTTCCGAGGGCGGCATAATGCCTTCCGAGGGCGGCGATGTACCTTCCGAGGGCGGCATAATGCGTTGTGAGGGCGGCAAGATGTCTTCTGAGGATGCCAGGGTGCCTTCCAAGAGTGCTACGATGCTGTTGGTAGACGCAAGGGCGCCCTGGCGGCCTCCCGAAAACGCTACGGCGCCTTCGGCGCCGGCAAATCCTATACAAAAATGGCGCCGTTTTCTAAGGCAGGGGGCTTCAGCCCCTACGGCCCCCCCCTGGATCCGCCACTGGATGTGGGGAAACACGTGAGCATGAATAAGGATCTTGCGGGTCTCTGGTGTGAGGTGGTGGCGAACTTTGTAAAGTGAAAGAAGAATGGAGTTGCACTTTTTTACAACATTTGATATATGCTCCTCCCAGGATAATTCATTGTCAAAAACCATTCCGAGCATCTTCACGGACGGGGAGGGGACCAGGACGTGACCGGATATGTTGATTGAGAAGGAACTGGTGTTTATAGAGACTGGGAGCCAGGAGGTGCCGACAAGAAGAATAATTGATTTGGTAGGATTCATTTTTAAGGAGTTAGATTTAAAGTAGGATTGGATAGACCTCAGTGTCTCCCCCTGGCGAGATTTCAGAGCGCTGAGCTGGTCTGGAGGAGAGGAGTCTAATAAGGAGGCCCTCCGTCGACCTAGAGGATTCTCCGTCGGCTTGAGAGGGTCCATGGGGAGTCATGGCCCACTACAGGCCCCGATGTCCCCCCCACCCTTTAGGGCCTTGTCCCCACACACCTGTGACCACCCCTAACATCCGCAACTACATTCCAAATTTTCGCACCACTGCACGCCACGTCGCGTCAGGCCGGAGCCACTGCGGCGGCGGCCGAGTCGGGAATGACAGGTATCCAGTGACGTCACGGTAGTGTTGAGAAAATGGTACACTAAAATGCCCGGACAGTTGTACCTTACTTATACGGCCCTGATTCAATGGTTTGTTCCATTGAAGTATTCTATTTACCGTGGTTTGTTCTTTCTGAGCAGTAACGCTGTGTATACCGCGACGTTTGACCTGCCCCGACTTGCGTGAGTTGCCCCGAATAATCTTACTGCTACCCCGAGCAGCAATTTATGCCCCAAAATTTCCAAAAGCTGCCCCAATTTTGATGTGTTGGTGCTAACCCTGCCCCGACGAGATCTCGTCGGGGTAGGTTGGGGCAGAGTTGGTCGAAACGGGAAACTTGTCACGTTTTGCATACTGGTAATAAGACAGACATGCATGTAAATAATCTAAAATTAGAGTTCCTTTATGAACACTTTTTACAAAAACCACTTGCAATAAATTGTATCAAAATGTTAAAAGCAAGGAAGCCACATAAGATACAAAAATTATCAAAAATCATGTTTTTTTCCTGCCCTAGTCCTAAAAAATCCAGATGCATATTGAACATGTGTGGAATTGCAAACTTCCAAAAAGTGATGGGAATATTCATATGTGCTTGGCCCAATCCGCTCCAATTATTGAGTATGCATGCTAGCCAGCTCTCTAATTTTGGATTATCAGCTCTATTTATTGAGCGTTTCAGCACCAGACTGGCAGGTAATCCAAAAATAGAGTAAGGATCTTAACTGTTTCCTGCCAGTGACATATTCATAAATTTAATGTGACCCATCTTTAAGCAAAGTTTGAAGTTTTTTCTTGACATAAATGCCCTCTATGGGTTGGCAAGTGGTCACAGTGCTACGCAATAGCCATTTAAAAAACACATTATTTTTGCCACTGATTATAATGCATCAAAATCTAAAATTAGAGTGTTCTATTTTTAGAGAATTTCCGTACTGTGTCTCCAACTGAAATGGACTCAAATTATTGTGGAATCTTTAAAGACCATAATAAACTCTTGTAGTCATAGGCTAGTCTTGTAGTCCACATAGAGGTAACAAGGTCAAATTGCCCCAACCTCCAGCTGGCAACCCCCTGATATTGGGCCTGTTACTGAACACCAGTGGCTCCTCTAACCTCCTCTAACCTCCTCTAAGCTCCTTCAAACCAATCTGATTGTTCCTGTGGCTCATCCAAACTCCTCCAAGCTCCTCCAAGCTTGCCTCAAATCTCCTCCAAACTCCTCCAAAATGAAAGGTGTTTTTTTTTTCAGAGGAGGCTGGAGGAGGATATGGTAGACATTAGTGGTGCGGTTCATTCATATGCAGTTTGTACACCTGATTTGTTGTTACACATAAGGGGAGCAACTCAGCACAGTGGTAATAAGCCTTCTGTGTCGGGGACAGGGTTCAATCCATTGGCGAGCCTCTGAAAAAGTCTGCCCGGCTCCCCATACCCCTTGGAACAGGGTGAGAGTTCCAATTAGCATCTTGGTCCCAAGAGGATACAGTGCTTTGTCCACACACCAAACCAGTTGTTACACATAAGATGAAGAGAGTGGACTGAATGTGTAAGTTTAAGTGGTGCGAATACATTTTATTTTATTTTGTTTTCCCCATGGGTCCCACAAATTGGGTATCTTATTTGTTGTGGGTCTGGTTGCTGTGTCTGTCTTCAAAGCATCAGCACTGTCTACTTGAAATGCTTGTAAACAGCTGATACTGCATCCAAAATTGTTCCTGTGGTGACACAAATTAGCACTCCTCCAACCTCCTCTAAACTAATATCATTTTTTTTTGTGAGGAGCTACAGGAACAGACCCATTGTTACCGATCTGAGGTAATTTTAGGGTAAAGAAATGGAGTTGGTTGATGAAGTCCATTGGTTCGCCCAGATGCCAATTATACATGTTTTGTAAAAGTTTCCTTATGCCTAGAATATTGTTTTCACAGATATAGGTGGTTAACATCTGCCATACATATTTGTCCCTCCCAACCTGAAAATCCTGGTGACACCAATCCATTTAGTCTCATTGGACAATTAATCATTGAACCCCTAAGTTCAAATAATTCAATTTGTGGGAAGTCCAGACTGAGGGACTGGGTACCTACCTACCTATTTTACCCCAGTTCATAATTTCTTCTAGTCCATGGAAGTTGCCTTTATTCCACATTTCCTGGATAGCTGAAAGTCTTACTTGGTCTTTCACTTGACAATGCCAAGTATGAAATGTTTGTAAAGAGTTTGCCATTTTGGTTGTAAAGAGCAACTTGGCAAATAACTATGAATTTCAGGACATTTTTAACCAGGAAATTTTTAAGGAAATTTTTTAACCAGCAAATTTGCATGCAACATTTCTACATCTCACATTTATTATTTGTTTCATGCTTGATTGCATCCCAAATATTTACCAGGCACTTCACTGTATGCACAACACTAAATACACTTCTGTCATGGCTATTATCTTAGTTTTGAGACTGTATGTTAACCCGCCATTGAGAGGGGGGGGGGGGGGCGGGCGGGGTGGGCGGGGCAGCGTTTAACAGCGTTTCGTCTCGATCGGACTTAATGGCGGGGTTAGGTTAGGTTAAAGGAAATAGTTCACCTTGGAAAATTTTTACCCAACACGATTTGATTATATTTGTTAATACATTTCTTTTTATATTGTCAAAAATGGCCTTATATCGCCCTGATTCAGGACAGAGGCCGTACATTTGTATTGTTTATCAAAACTATATGCATACTCTCTTAGTCAAAGTCCTGACGTCACGCGAATGTAACAAATTGTTCAGCCAATCCGATTCGAAAGTAGTCGCGTAAAGATAGACTCGCATTGGAGATGTGCCAACCGGCGGCCGGCGATTCGTTTGCTAGCACCAGCTGCAAGCTGATTGGCTGATGGTATAGCCTCTGCCCGGGCTAGAACCAGTACAACATTCTTTCACCAGCACCGCATACCTTCGCCAAAAACTCAAATATATTCGGCTGGAGAGTCTTTTCAGTCAAGAAAACTTGCAGATAGGGGTTTCCCAACACAGGCTACAAAACTGCTATCTCAGTTTAAAACTAATGTTGAAGGTGAACTATTTCCTTTAAAGGAAATAGTTCACCTATCGCCGAGCACGCCGAGCACCGAAGGTGTCGCCGAGCACCGGCACGGCGCGGGTTAACACACGCCCTGGAGGGCCTCTGATAATTACACGCCCTGGAGGGGGGGGGGGGTTCGCCCTCCCCTATGATCTCGAAAACCACGTAACGTAGCGACAAGCGGAAAACGGCGTTAGATAGCTCGAGACAAGCTCTATCGAAAGTATAACGGTCTTGTTTTTAGGTCTGGTCAATATTGAGGTCACCAGAGGTCATCAAAGGGCAGATTTTCCAGTTATAGGACTTCGCTTCGAACACCCCCAAATATCTCGGGAACTATGATAGCTAGGAACAAACAAAAACAATAGAAAGCTCTTGAAAAATGCAATCGCACTTAGTGTTCTCAGATTTGAGCTCAGGTCAATAGTTTAGGCTCCAGAGGTCATCAAATGTCAAAAAGGCTATTTTTTTTTGCAAAATTGTTTTTAGCAAATAACCTTTTACCCAATACAGATACAGCAATACTTTTAGCACCATCGTGTTTGTCTCGTCAAGGCACTTCTAATCATATTCATGTTGACCAGGTTAGGTCAACTGATAAATTTGACCTCAGGTCAAGGTAAGCGGTGATCCAAGTAGGTCATGTTGCATATTGGGAGACGTGTCTTGACGAGACAAACACATCGGTGCCGTTTTCACTTCTCTATCTTCATTATGTCGATAGTTATTGACAAAACTGTGTTGGTTGTCACGCAATTGACCCGACCTTGGTCACCGACATCTGAAACCGAGATAAACAAATTGTAGCTATCTATGACCTTATGAAATTCTGCAAGTTTGAAACCGAGCGGCCTAAAACTGTGTGCGGTACGACCGCAAACGTTTTTGAGGTGGGGTGATCACGTGACCTGGTATGGTGACCTGACCTGAGATGACCCGAGATCAAGAATTTTACATAATGTGGGTAGTTGATTTCTGAACAGGTATGCAATAAACGGCGGCGCTGCGCGTCGCCGTTTTTGCGCTATCCTCGAAAACTGGAGTGGTGGGCGGATTTCGCCCCCCCCCCCCCCAGGGCGCGTGTTAACATACTGTACAAATGCCATATTTTGAGCAAAATACAATACAAAAACAGCAAAAGATATCAAATGGCAATGGCTACAAAATGGCCATCTCGGATTTTTGAAGAAAAAAAATGACTCAAAAAGTTTTTTTAAATGCCCACAAAACCAAATTTTTAAAAGATTTAAAAAACAATATATGTTAGAGAACCACATATTGGCAATTACTATACCAAATTGCACAACAATATCGGGGCATTCCATGTCAAATCGATCAAAAACAGACCATTTTTTACCTCAGCGCCTTCGATTTTCTAGGAACTTTGTGGACATGTTGCACTATGTGTAAAGTCATCGCACGAACATTTCTTCTCAATGTTGACCTTAGGTCACTGAGCTAGAGGTCATTGCACTTTGACCTGACCACATTACATTCCAAAGTTCAAGAGCCTATAACTTTGCAAGTTTTTGTCCCAGTCTCACGAAACAAAATGTATGCAATAGGCAATGGACCCAGCTTTATTTTGCACATATAACATTTAAGGTCAATAATACCTTTGATCTGATTTTACCTTGAACTGAAATCTTAAAATTTGAACAGAAAAAATCACGCCACCTCCGATATTGCTCATTCTTACATATAACATTGCCCAACATGTCCTCTACAAACTGAGGAAAAATTGGCGTGGGCCATTCATAGGTTTAGAAGAAAATGGTACTTAAAATTGGCGCTGTCACGTGACCTGACATGACCCTAGAGTACAGGGGCGTCGCCACGGTTTGTTTTACTGGGGGGGGGGGGGGCGCAGTCACAGTCGCAGTCAAAAGCAAAAGTTGTTGACCTGGGGGGGGGGGGGGGGGGCAAAGCAACACTGGCGGATCTAGGGTTCGAGTTTGGAGGGGGAGGGGGGGGGGGGGGGCAAAAATTACGCTCATCTGCGAAAAGTTGTCTGTCGCGCCTGTCGCCTTGCGCGGCGACAGGCGCAAGGCGGCAATCGAAAGCTCTCAATGAGACGCATCTAAAGCATGCGAAATTGTCAAAATAAGGTCACATGTCAGGTCACAGCCAGGTCAAGGGTCAAAATCGAGGTATTTGAGTTAATGGCCCATACTTTCCATACAAAGCCTTAAGCTCAGGCTCCACTGTGCACTTTTGCGTGATGCGTTTTTTCGACTTATCGTTTTATCGTGTCGCTTTTACATTTTTTCACTTTCTAGCTTTTTCGCTTTCTAGCTTTTGCACTTTATCGTTTCCTCAAGCATTAACACATGTTTCACGTGACGCACTTCGTAAGGAAACTTCCGAGACGGGTGGAACTGCGACACAATCGGATTATCACAATATTTTGGTTTCGCCGCGATATTGTGATCCAAGATAAAGTTATCTTCCATCAAACCCCCACTACATTGTAATTTTGACATTTTTTTCTCACCCTTCCTCAACTATACTGCTTATTTCCCACGCCGGTACCTGTCGCAACGGTGGCCGAGAGGTTATAGGCGCTGATCAAAATGGTATAATTATCCGAAGATTATCCAAAGAAGATTACGGGTTCCAAACCCTGTCAGGCGGCTTTTTCGCCGTATCACATTTTTATCTAATAAAAGACGAGGCGAAGCACAAACGGATGTAATTTCACAGGAAAACTTGCATACAAAACGTCAACCATCATTGTTCCGCTGCGCACAAAGCTTAACTGAATAGGTATGTATCAATATATGATCATGGTAAATACCTGTTGTGTGTACGGCAGAGCTCGGTTAGATTCCAACAATCATACGAATATGTAGGTATGCATCGTAAGCGAGTCAAAGCGACTCCACTGATGATTTGCACGCCGGATAAACCGCGGGCTTCAATTTGCTCCTTCACAAGCAACCTCTTGCCTCTCCACTGTCCACAGCTCATTGAATGGATATTAGGCAAACCAGGGTCCTAGGATTGCTTTGGATCTAGGGTGCAGAGTGGAAAATTCTGGCTAAAAATAAGCATAAAGGGTGGAAAATTCAACAAAATATCATATGTTATCAGCTTTATCAATATTCAATTACCCACTCACCAGAATTAGTTATTAGATACCTATGCCAATTCTTACCTGTCTTTCCCTACACAGGCTGTCCCCATCATTACATCCATAAATCAGCATCAGGGTTCCAATTATCCAAAACATTTTAAAATAAGGAGTGGACAATTTGCAGTAAAATTGGGGAAAGAGTGGAAAAATAGTATCCATAGGGTGTCGTTTTCCACCCAAATTTCCCAATGCTAGGACACTGAGGCAAACACAGATCACTTTTAAATTTCCTAGCTTCCTCTCACTTGTGACTTGAACTCTTAACATTCATGAAATCAAGATAAAACCGCTTGAAACACACACAAGTTGAAACCGCTTGACACTGCCACAACGGAACCAACCGCCCGACACACGCAAATATGGCCATCGGAATGTTTTGTTTACATTACGTAACGGCGAGTGAAGAAGCTCAGCTATCTTTTCAAACGCAAGGTGGCAGGAGTAGTTTAAATACGGCAAATAGCTTCTTTGCAAATATTCGCTTGAAACACAGCCAGAAATCACTTGCAAGGTGCATGATGAGCACAGCAAACTTCAAAAGTGCAAAAACTGTCAACTGATCAAACATTTTCTCTTTTTTATCTTTCTCATTTTTTCGTTTTTGCGTGTTGATTAGACGTTTTCTGGTTACACTTTTTCACTTTTCCGTTTCGATTTTGAGGTTTACCGTACCGATTACGCACTTTTTCATTCATTCACTTTGTCATTTCGTTCAGTGGAGCCTGCACTCAGGGGCGTCGCTACCGGGGGGGGGGGGGGAGATCCGGGTGCCCCGGACCCCCCCCCCCCCCACACACACACACTTTTGAGCGGGCGCCGAAGGCCCCCCTCAAAAAGTGTGTCTGTTCTGGGTTTTGAGAGGGCGCCGGAGGCGCCCCTTTAAAAAAAACCCACAAAAATAAAACCAAGGAAACATTAAAATGCCACCAAAAATGCACTGCCAGTATGTGTACGCCCCTATGTCAGTGAGGGCCCAAGCCAGTGGTGTACCGAGTATACGGTTATTCAGGGCATGACCTGGTCCTTTGGACCCGAGGCGCCCATGCAAAGTTGGCGATCAGTGACGGCGTCCCTCCGGCCAGTGAGGACGCTCCATCGGTCAGTGACGGCGCCCCCGGTCAGTGAGGGCGCCCCTCTTCAGCCCGTGACAGCGCCCCTCTGGCCAGTGACGGCGCCCTTCCGACCAGTGACGGTGCCCGTTCCAGCCAGTGAAGGCGCCCCTCCGGCCAGTGACGGCGCCCCTCTGGCCAGTGACGGCGCCCCTCCGGCCAGTGACGGCGCCGCTCCGGCGGGTGACGGCGCCCCTCCGGATAGTGACGGCGCCCCTCCGGCGAGTGACGGCGCCCTCTAACTAGTGACTGTCTTCTCCGGCCAGTGACGGTGCCCCCCCCCCCCCCCCCGGTCAGTGACGGCGCTCCTCCGGCTAGTGACGGTGCCCCTCCGGATAGTGATGGCGCCCATCCGGATAGTGATGGTGCCCCTCCGGCCAGTGACGACGCCCCTCCGGCCAGTGACCACACCCCTCCGGCGAGTGACGGCGCCTCTCCTTTTAGTGACGGCGCCCCTCCGGCCAGTGAGGCGCGCCCCTCCGGCCAGTGACAGCGACCCTCCGGCCAGTGACCACGCCCCTCCAGCGAGTGACGGCGCCCCTCCGGCTAGTGACGGCGCCCCCCGGCCAGTGACGGCGCCCCTCCGGCTAGTGACGGCGCCCCTCCGGCCAGTGACAGCGCCCCACCGGCTAGTGACGACGCCCCTCCGGCTAGTGATGGCGCCCCACAAAATGTTAAAAGTACGACGAGCACGTGGGAAGGAGAGGCCCCCCCCCCCCCTGCTAAATGTTCACCAATATTGGTGGCGCCCTTGTCGATTGGGTGGCGCCCCTCAAAGCAATGACCTGGTCCTTTGTGAATGTATGCGCACGCCACTGGCCCAAGCCAGTGACAGGCAGGGCTAGTTTTGGAATAGTGGCCATTTTCTGGACTTTTGGGGTTCAAAGAATGTTGCTCTCTTCATTTTGTTCTGGAAATTTGCTCTCTTTTCGCCTGATCTTACCGACATTGTAGTTAAAATATCATAACATTTTCCTCGCAAGGATTTACTGTCTATTACAAATCAGAATTATTTACTTTCCAGGTAAAATAAATTGTCAAATTGAATTGTACATTTATTTTTAAATCACTACACCTATGTATTTTTACTCTCCAGGACCAGGTCATGCAACTGGAAATCCAACACTGGGCAGGGCGCCCCTCTTCCAAAATGTGGCGCCCCTTTATTACAGTTGCGATGGCGACAAGATGCCTCCGAGGGCGGCAAGGTGTCAGTTCCGAGGGCGACATGGTGCCTTCTAAGGGCGGCATAATACGCTCTAAGGGCGGCAGAATGCCTTCCGAGGGCGGCAAGACGTCGTCTGATGGCGGCAAAATGCCTTCCGAGGGCGGCATGATGCCTTCCAAGGGCGGTATAATGCGTTCTGAGGGCGGCAAAATGTTTTCCGAGGGCGGCAATATGTCTTCCGAGGAGGGCGGCATGATGCCTTCCAAGGGCGGTATAATGCGCTCTGAGTGCGGCAAAATTATTTCTGAGGGCGGTAAGATGTCTTCCGAGGGCGACATGGCACCTTCAAAGGGCGGCATAATGCACTCTTGAGGGCGGCATAATACCTTTCGAGGGCGGCAAGACGTCTTCGGAGGGCGGCATAATGCGCTCTGAGGGCGGCAAAATGCTTTCCGAGAGCGGCAAGATGTCTTCCGAGGGCGGCATGATGCCTGCCGAGGGCGGCAAGACGTCTTCCGAGGCCTTCCGAGGGCGACAAGACGTCTTATATGGGCGGCATAATGCACTCTGAGGGCGGCAAGATGCTTTCCAAGGACGGCAAGATGTATTTCGAGGGCGGCATGATGCCTTACATGGGCGGCATAATGCGCTCTGAGGGCGTGAAAATGCCTTCCCAGGGCTGCAAGATGTCTTCCAAGGGCGGCATGATGCCTTCCGAGGGTGGCAAGATGTCTTCCGAGGCCTTCCGAGGGCGGTATAATGCGCTCTGAGAGTGGCAAAATGCCTACCGAAGGCGGCAAGATGTCTTCCGAGGGCGCCATGAATCATGATGCTTTCCAAGGGTGGCATAATGCGCTGTGAGGTCGGAAAGATGCCTTCCGAGGACGGCATGATGCCTTCCAAGGACGGCATGATGCCTTTAGAAGGCGGCAAGATGTCTTGCGAGGGCGGGTGGAGTTTCCTATTCAAATGGTGGGGCCCCAGCAACTTCCCGCTTTGCCCCACCAACTTTTGTCAGATTTGAACGGTCCCTGGCGTTAAAATGACCATTTTTCACTTCAAACATGCAAAACAACCAGGCAATGCGATAGTTTGCCCCACTAACTTTTATCTGAAAAGATCCACCCATAATTCCGAGGGCGACGAGATACCTTCCGAGGGCGGCATAATGCGTTGTAAGTCGTGACTGTGCAGTCGGCGTCCCTGCATGCCTCGCAGGGGGGGGGGGGGGGGGGGCTGCGAGTGCAGGCGTCGCCTCTCGAGTCGTGAGTGCCGGCGGCACCCCTTTGGATCGGAAATGAGGCCCCTTTTGGACTGGAGATGACGACCCCAACAGCCGTATCCTCCCCTTCCCGAAATGTGTTTTCTGGTTGTGCGCCTGGGCCGATCCCTTTGATTATAATTCACCACTGTACCCGTCATGATGCACCGAAGCGATGGGTACCATTTGAATGTCTGTGCGATTTACCGTTTGCAAGTTATTGGCTGATATTTCCTTCCTTCCTTGATTAACTTTCCAGTATTTTTCTTCTTCTCTTCATTGTGGAATCTGTTTACGGCAGCGCAGTTGCTATAGCAGAAAACCTACATAAACCGCGATGTTTTGTTTTACGTCGCGTGATTTTGAGTTCAGACCTCACAGGCAGTCATGAATAGGTATGTCCAATGTTAATGTGCAACATGGGCGGATCTATGGGGGGGGGGGGCAAAAGGGCTATGCCTCCCCCCAAAGGTCCTGAAACTATGATTTGCCCCCCCCCCCAAAAAAAAACGGTCGGACGTACAGTTGTAAAAATTGCTTTGGGAGCAGTCCGAATCCAGCTATCCACAATGCAAAACTTGCAAATTTCGCGCCGCTTCTCGGCATGACACAAAATACGCAGCAATATTTGGAAAATGGGAAAATGAATTCATTAAGTGTCTAGCAGAGTCTCTCCTTGGCGGTACCTAATTGCTAGCCCCAGGGCCCAATCCCTTCATAAAATATTAACTTTGAAGTGGGATACGTTTTTAGTTAGTCTGTCCAGTTCCGAAAAAAGGCGACGCGACCGCAAAGACGCGGACATCGGCACCCGGAAGCTGCTCCAGCGGTGCCCAACTTGCTGGACCGAAGACCAGGCCAGGACCATCTCCCCAAGCCATCTCGCCCCAGGCTCCTCCAGATCCGCAGGGACCATTTATGTGCGGAAAAGTCGTTCTGCCTCTTGCTGCTTTCAAATCATTTGTACTGTTACCAGTTGTTTGTTACAGTTCGGTACATACATAGTTGTTTGTTACAGTTCGGTACATACATTCGGTGTATGTATACAGTTATTATTATCATATGTACTATTGAGCGCTGACTGCTACCGGTCATCGTGATTTACTATCCGAAGAATATATATATGAAAAACTACCTTAATTTCAATATTTTTCATCATACCGAGATGTGCAACCAGGAATAGGGGTTACCTGAGGCTTGGCTCCACTCACGGTATGGTTCCAATATCAAAATTTCGTTTTCCACGACCTAAAACTAAAATTTTCACGCCACTTCGCGGCGTCACATCGGTGGCCATCGTCATAACGAGCCATCGCCATCGTCTTCGGTTCGTTGTAACGGTGAATTGAGTGAATAGCATGTTTAGCTTCTTATTCTCTACAAGGCCCCTCCGCCTATGTTTCTGGATTTTATCAGGTAAACCCGTACAAATTTCGCGCCGCTTCGCGGCGCTAAATAACAAGTACCTACTATAACATGAAAATCCACATTAAAAATGCTGCAAAGACCCAAACTTCCAACTACACCAATACAAAAATGGGTTATATTTTTTTCGTCATTTCAGCCGACCCCTCCACTCAAAAATTATCGGCGATGCCCCTGGGTACAGCTGACAATTGACATAGTTTTGCTCATTGTAAGGCAATGTCGGAACAATACAAACTGTAAGCTGACCTTTTTCGATATCCCAAAGGGTCGAAAAGCGAAAAACTCACAAAAATATCAAAATAAAGACATCATTAGAAATTGTGTGATTGCAAAATAAAGTGGCCCAAATCCGGGAAGAAATTAGAAATCGGGGGTACGTAATGTCCGCTAAAAACGGTTTACCCCCCCCCCCCAAAGAAAAGAAAAGAAAAAAACGGCCGGCTGGATCCGCCCTTGATGTGTAATGTGCAGTCTTTGCACAAGCGCGCGGCTGTGCGGGTGTATGTTTGTAGTTGTCAAAGCGGTATTTTTCCATTGAAAACCAATACAAAATTGAATTGCCCGCTGCGTAACGTCGACATTTATACTCGATATTTCGTCTTGATTCGTCGATATCTATATATTCATGGTTCACCACCTCACCTCTTTTTATGTGAAAGAGGAACAGGAAAATTAAGCAAGTGAAATCAGGGGCGGATCCAGGGGGCAAGGGGCCACGGCCACCCGAAAGGTCCTGAAGCCATGATTTGTCCCCCCCCCAAAAAAAAACGGTCGTCGGACGTACATACCTACAGTTTAACTTTGTTTATCTTCTTTTTTGTGGGGGGGATACGCCACTGGATTCCCCCCCCCCCAACTCACGCCCCCCCCCCCCTTCGCCCCTGAATGAAATCCAGCGAATTCATGGGGTTGGCGCCCCTCTAGGCCGGGGCGCCCCCTCTGGGTATGGCGCCCCCCTGGCAGTGGACCCCCCCACTTTTTAGAAGGTAGCGACGCCTCTGCCTGCACTGTATATTAACACTTAGTTAGCATTTTTATGAACGTGAGAAAACGCAAAGTCGACCTGATAAAACATAAAAGCGAAGCGATAAATTGCAAAAGCGCGCAGTGGAGCCCGGCAGTTACTGCCGGGCTCCACTGCGCGCTTTTGCAATTTATCGCTTCGCTTTTATGTTTTATCAGGTCGACTTTGCGTTTTCTCACGTTCATAAAAATGTTAACTACGTGTTAATATACAGTGCAGGCTCCACTGAACGAAATGACAAAGTGAATAAATGAAAAAGTGCGTAATCGGTACGGTAAACCTCAAAATCGAAACGGAAAAGTGAAAAAGTGTAACCAGAACCCCCCCCCCCCCAGGCGGTAGACGTTTAACGCCCCCCCCCCAGATTAATTTTCTTAATAGCTCAAAAACCAATAGCGCTATCAACGTGAAACTTCGGGTACCTTCTTCTAAATTACGTCTACATCTTCTGTGAAAACATGAAGCAATTTCGTCGAAAAAAAATCGAGTTATATCGAATTTAGTGACGTCATTACACACGAGTTTTACACCAAAATCAGCTAAAATATAACAGACCGTACAAATGACATATTTTAAGAAAAATGCAATACAAAAACGTTAAAAGATAGCAAATGACAAGTGCGTGGCTATCTCGGATTTTTTTTTTTTACCCCCCCCCATTTTTTTTGGGGGGGATGCCCACAAAATCATTTTTTTTTGCAAAGATACTTCCACGCTTATAATCAGCAAGTACTCGGTAACGAATTCAGTAAATTAGCCTCCCTACGCATTGCTATTTATCATGAAGCTATGCAATATGTTTCCTGCACTCTATCTTTTGGGAATATGTGCCAAACTTTAATGAACAATCAACAATCATTTGAAAAAAGTGCATTGAAATCGTCAGTTTAACAGTGGCCAGTTTAGCAGTAACATGCAACCTTACTTATTTAGTGTCGGCGATTTGTTTATGAGTGCCGATTCAACAACGTTGAACAGATTGATGCAAAGGCGCCAGATGTTGCGCTTTCCAGTAGTGGAGGGAAAATACCGATCATTAATTTTCCCAAACTTCCAACTTTGAGGGAATAATTTTATTTAATTCTTAAATGTAGATCACATCATTTGTAATACCATAACGGTAGCCAAATACATTATTGCTAACAAAATCAAAAGGTAGTTATCTCCCTTTAACCCGCGCCGTGCCGGTGCTCGGCGCCAACTTCGCCGTGCCGGGGGGGGGGGGGGGTGTTTAGACCCCCCTCCAACTCGAAAACTAAAAGGGCTAGAAAGACGCAGAAAAGCGTGTTCGAAAGCTCTCGAGAAGCACATTCGAAAGTACTAAGATATTTTTTTCCTAACGCCAATATTGAGGTCACCAGAGGTCATCAAAGGTCAAATTTTCCTGTTTTAGGACATTGCTCCAGAAATTCCCATATATCTCAGAAACGATGATAGAAAGAAACGGAAAAAGCAAACGCCAGCCAGTGAAATTTGTAATCGCTGAGGTGTCCTCAGATTTGATCTCAGGTCAATATTTGAGGCTCCAGAGGTCAAAAAGAAGAAAAAACTTTTTTTTGCTAAATCGTTTTTTGCAATTAACTTTTTACTTAATAAAGATAACGGAAAACTCTTTACGCCATTGTGTTTATCTTGTCAAGGCGCTTTGAATGATATATATGGTGACTTTGTTAAGTTAACTTAACAATTTGACCTAAGGTCAAGGTCATGTGGTGACCCAAGTAGGTCATGTTGCATATGGGAAGATATACCTCGACGAGACAAACACATTGGTGTCGGTTTCACTTCTCTATCATCATTATGTCGAGAGTTATTGACATACAACTGTTGGTGACCTCGGATGACCTCGGCTGACCCTGTAGGGGTCAATGAACAAAAATGGCACCTAGGTCATCAAGAATGGCCTATAATAACATGATCCAGAAGGAATTAGACTGATATCTTGCGTATCTTTGGAATAGGAAGCATTTGAATATTTCCCCATTGACTTATAATGGGGAGGTCACGAAATTGACCCGACCTTAGGTCGCTGATATACAAAAATTCAAGATAAACAAATTTTAGATGCATATGACCTTATAAAATCCTGTAAGTATAAAACCGATCATCTAAAAACTGTGACTGTGGTACGACCACAAGTTTTTTTTGGAGGTGGGGTCACGTGACCTGGTCTGGTGACCTGACCTGAGATGACCCGATGTATTTTTTTAACATAATGTGCGCAATTGATGCCCGAACAGCTGTGTCAAAAAACGGCGGCGCTGCGCGCCGCCGTTTTTTTTCGCTATCCTCGATAAACCTGAGGGGGGTGTCTAAACCCCCCCCCCCCCCCCGGCACGGCGCGGGTTAACCCACGCCAGTGCGGGGCGGGGGGGATTTTGATGCCACCCCTCGGTTTTTCTGGAATAGCTCGCGTAAATATCAACCGATTGCGATGAAACTTTCAGTACCCTACTTGTGAACAATTTGACAAATTCTGAAATTTTTAAGTTTAGGTCACATGACCCGTGACCTTTGACCTGTTTTTCAAGGTCATGTCAGGCGTAACTGGCGTCCCGTGGTATTGATCCTTGTATCTTGTGCAGTTGCATAGTGTTTGTTGTTCAGGAGCATATGCACAGGTGTTTCCAGGTGACAGTTGTGGTTTCCATTGAGATTGTGACCTCCACTGACCTTAGAGGTCAACCGAGGTCACTGACCTCCGATGACCTCATATTACCTTTTTTTGTAATTTGGCAGTTTCTATAACATTTTGTGACGCTGGTTTCAAATTTGGCGCCCATTTAGCATAATTATATGCTCATTCGCGATTCTAGCTCGATTAAATTAAATTTATACGCATTTCCAATTTGGTTGCATTTTGGGTCATTGACATAACCTCAGAGGTCACCTAATGACCTAGGACCTTAAAATCGGGTATCAATGGCTTCTTCTCGTGACGAGCAACACGCTCGTTTTTTAATCGAAGCTCTAGCCCAATTAGGGGCGAAACGCTAGGGTGGTCGTACCCCCCTTGCACGGTCACGCACTGATCGGACGCTGCACGGGAGAGGGCTAAACAAGAGCGGCGCGGAGCACGTGAAATTTGCCCATCTCAATACATTAGCGACACCAGCGCCGCCCTGGTGGTGGAAGATTGTACTAACGTACACACATTCATTCTAAGCATCACTGCGGCTCTCCAATTGCAACGAGGATCACATAACAAAGTCTGATACAATCACGACGCTTTACACGGAAGTTAGTGGCAATAATACTGCATATTTGAAACAAATGCACCCCATTTGGTGCTGGGGAAAGTTGAGGTACCTTCTATCTCATCAGTGACATATCACATAACCCATACTCTAAGCGTGAATATTGGTTCTAGGCCAACTCACCGTGCAACCCCACCAATCACCATAATACGCAGAGCAGATGGTTATGAACATATGGATATTATACAACATATTGAACATATGCACATTTGAGACTTGGGGACAGCATAGTCGTTATGAGTATGACATAGCAACATCTAATTAATAATTGCCGATGATGTCTTAACTCATCCATTCATTACCCGAATCTGATCACCAAACACTGTTTAGGGAGCACACCTTCCTAACACTGGCTGCCGTGACGACTCAAAAATTAGAGAACACATACGCCAGATATGAAATTTGGCAGCTCACCTTCCAACGAACCAACGATAGAAAAATAAAACGGTATCATTTAGCGGATAAACATTAGAAGGATACATATTACAAACGTGCGTATATACGGCGGCGTGCGGGGCGGGGCACGGCGGGGCATGTCACTGGTTTTGAATGTGTTTTATCATGACTGTTTGCTGGTCGCATCTAACACCTGCTGGCGGTGACGGCTGCAGATGAGCCCGTGACGCTGCTCCTCGCCAAAAACCGCACCAGCAGCCTCCGTCACCACCTTCACCGCGCGCTCCACTGCCACCGTGTGCACCGGATAGGTCCCGACTTGAGGCGGCGGGGTGACGAGGCTCGTCAGCTTCTCGCCACAGAGCTCAGACATGAGCGGCGGCTCACTCCCCAGCTCCGTCTCCCAGTCGAACAGCTCGGTGATGCTGGTCGCAGCGTAGTTGATGACCGGGAGCGTTGACTGCGAGATGACGCTCTCAGTCTAGGTACGGACATCTCCATCCTCCTGTACCATCATAGCCAGCAGCACCGCCTCCCAGTCGAACAGCTCGGTGATGCTGGTCGCAGCGTAGTTGATGACCGGGAGCGTTGACTGCGAGATGACGCTCTCAGTCTAGGTACGGACATCTCCATCCTCCTGTACCATCATAGCCAGCAGCACCGCCTCCCAGTCGAACAGCTCGGTGATGCTGGTCGCAGCGTAGTTGATGACCGGGAGCGTTGACTGCGAGATGACGCTCTCAGTCTAGGTACGGACATCTCCATCCTCCTGTACCATCATAGCCAGCAGCACCGCCTCCGGTTGCGCCCAGTATAGGCGTTGCGCTGCGCTGCATGAAGGGCCGGATCATGTCTTGCAGCTTGGACGGCAGAACCTGTGGCAGCTGCAAGCTTTAGATGACGTTGCTGGGGCCTTGCACCAGCCGCTGTGCCTACGAATGTAAAACCACGACGGTATGCAGTAATCTGCCAGGTACTGGATGATCATGGGAGATGTTCTCTGAGGGACGGTAATGACGATGTACGGGTCGCTGCCAGTGTGATATATACGTCATCTGTCAGTGCCGGAAGAACCAGCCAGTAATCAGCCCGTACACGCTCCCGGTCATCAACTACGCTGCGACCAGCATCACCGAGCTGTTCGACTGGGAGACGGAGCTGGTGAGTGAGCCGCCGCTCATGTCTGAGCTCTGTGGCGAGAAGCTGACGAGCCTCGTCACCCCGCCGCTTCAAGTCGGGGCCTACCCGGTGCACACGGTGGCAGTGGAGCGCGCGGTGAAGGTGGTGCCGGAGGCTACCGGTGCGGTTTTTGGCGAGGAGCAGCGTCACGGGCTCATCTGCAGCCGTCACCGCCAGCAGGTGTTAGATGCGACCAGCAAACAGTCATGATAAAACACATTCAAAACCAGTGACATGCCCCGCCGTGCCCCGCCCCGCACGCCGCCGTATATACGCACGTTTGTAATATGTATCCTTCTAATGTTTGTCTGCTAAATGATACCGTTTTAGTTCTCTGTCGGTTGGTTGATCAATTTCTTGCTGCTGCTTGCTGCTAACTTTCTAATCTGGCGTATGTGTTCTGTAATTTTTTAGTCTTCACGGCAGCCAGTGTTAGGAAGGTGTTGCCAGTGATGGCCTACGTTACGCTACGGTATGGTTTTTGGTAACCCTTAGCCCAAGAAATCGTGCCGTAGCGTAATTGAAGTATTTCGTAGCGTACTACCGAAAAAAATATTCAAATAACGTACTGCTACGCAAGGTATTTCGTAGCACAACTGGGGGCGGCGCCACAGCGGGAGAGGGGCAGGGCGCGGGCAAACATTGCGCCAAGGACTTAACCCGGCATTGACTGGGGTCTCAGCAGAACGCCATTGACGGGGGGGGGGCGTTAAACGCCCCCCTGGTTACCTTCCGAACCAAGGATCGCAGCGAAACGAGCAAGGCGGCAATCGTAAGCTCTCAATGAGACAAATCTAAAGCATGCTCAATGTCAAAGTGAGATCAAATGTCAGGTCACGGTCAGGTCAAAGGTAAAAATCGGCGTATTTGAGTTTATGGGCCATACTTTCCATCCAAAGCCTTCGATTGCCACCAGTTTCACCCAAAGTGCTTCCAAAGGTATGATACACATCCCGCATGAGCTAAAGTGAGACTGTTGCACAAGGTCAGGTCACAAAAGGTTACTATGCTCAAAATATCTACGAAAGTCATGCAACACATGTTTTATGAGTTATTTTCCACGTATAATTCGATAGTTATAGTCATTTTACCACCTGACTTCATTTACGTGAAATAAATGGCAATTTCAGGTCAACTTCAGGTCACCAAAGATTACCAATTTTAATTGATAAATCTAAACAAAAAAGACATGTTGCTAGACCAGTTTTGTCTCAGAAATACAGTGGTGCCATTTATTTGTCTGTATCTGGTCAACAAAGGCAAAAAACGATTTTTTTTAATAAAAAAAATATGACGTCATGAGTTACCCATACTTTAGATGCCATAAGTCAGTCGAAAATGGTGATATCATTCTGAAATTTGGTATGGTAGGTTCCCATATGTGGTTCTCTGGCATATATTCCGGCTTTTTGAATATCTTTGCCAAATTTCTTTTTGTGGGCATTTCCCCCCATTTTTTTGTTGATTCTTTTTGGGGGCAAAAAACAAAACTTTCGACATTTCGAGATGGTCATGTTGTAGCCCTTGCTATTTGCCATCTTTTGACGTTTTTGGATTGCGTTTTGCTCCAAATATGGCATTTGTACGGTCTGTTACATTTGAGCTGATTTTGGTGTAAAACTCGTGTGTCACAAAATTCGACGTCACAAAAACGTCACAAAATTCGATATGACTCGAAAATTTTCGACGAAATTGCCTTATTTTTCACAGAAGACGAACATGATTTAGAAGAAGGTACCGGAAGTTTCATGTTGATAGCGCTATTGTTTTTGAGCTATTACGAAGATTCATCAAGGGGGGGGCGTTAAACGCCCCCCCCCCCCCCCCCAGTCAATTGCGGGTTAAGGAGGCCACATAAAACAGAGGGAGGCCCTCGTAAATATACCTTAATACTGAGCAGTTCCTAAATACATAGACAATTGAAACGAGCTTCGAGTCGCTCCTTCAAATAACAACCGATAGATGTTCGAGGAGGTACCTCAAAAGATAGCGTAACAGGGTCTAAGGAGGCCCTTAACCCGCCATTGACCGGGGGGGGGGGGGGGCGTTTAACGCCCCCCCCCTGATTAATTTTCGCAATAGCTCGAAAACCGACGACGCTTTCAACGTGAAATTTCGGGTACCTTCTTCTAAATCACGTTTACGTCTTCTATGAAAAAATAAAGCAATTTCGTCGAAAAATTTCGGGTTATATCGAATTTAGTGACGTCACTACACACGAGTTTTACACCAAAATCAGATAAAATATAACAGACCGTACGAATGCCATATTTTGAGCAAAATGCAATCCAAAAACGTCAAAATATAGAAAATGGGAAGGGCTGCAACATGGCTATCTCGGAATTGTGAGAAAAAAAATTGACCCCCAAGAAGTAAACAAAACTTCTTTTTTTTTGGGGGGGAGGGGGAATGCACACAATCATTTTTTCAAGGATATTCCAAAAGCCGGAATATATGCCAGAGAACCACATATGGGAACCTACCATACCAAATTTCAGAATGATATCACCATTTGTGACTGACTTATGTCATCCATTTAAAGTATGGGTCATATGATGTCATATTTCAAAATTGATTTTTTTGGCCTTTATTGACCAGATACAGACGAATAAATGGCACCACTGTATTTCTGAGACAACTGGTCTAGAAACATGCCTTTTGTATTTATATTTATCAATTAAAATGTTTGACATTCAGTGACCTGAACTTGACCTGAACTTAACATTAACTTCACGTAAATAAAGTCATGTGGTAAAATGACTCACTACGAATTATACGGGGAAAACAACTTATACAACATGTGTTGCATGACTTTCGTGGATATTTTTAGCATAGTGACCTTTTGTGACCTGACCTTGACCTTAACCTTGGCCAACAATCTCACTTTAGCTCATGCGAGATGTGTATCATACCTTTGGCAGCACGTTGGGTGATCATGGTCGTAATCGAAGCGTTTGGATGGAAAGTATGGCCCATGAACTCAAATACGTCGATTTTGACCTTTGACCTGACCGTGACCTGACATTTGACCTCACTTTAACATTTTGAGTGTTCTTTAGTTTCGTCTAATTGAGAGATTACGATGGCCGCTTTGCACGTCTCGCTGCGATCGCTGGTTCGTAAGATAACCGGGGGGGGGGGGGGGGGGGGGGGGTTAACCCTCGCCCGGGTAGGGGGGGGGGTGGATGCCACCCCCTGTTTTTCTGGAATAACTCGCGTAATTTCCAACCGATTGCAATGCAACTTTCAGTACCCTACCTTTGAAAAAAATGTATACATGCTCTGCAAGTTTTGAATTTCTAACCCACATGCCCCATGACCTATGACCTGTTTCTCAAGGTCATGTCAGGCGCAACTGGCGTCCCGCAGTATCGATGCTTGTAACTTGATAAGTTTCCGAGTGTTTGTTCAGGAGCATATGCACAGGTGTTTCCAGGTGACAGTTGTGGTTTCCACTGAGATTGTGACCTCGATTGACCTTTTCAGAGGTCAACTGAGGTCATTGACCTACGATGACCTCAGATTACTTTTTTGGGCTTCAGGCGGTTTCTAGGACATTTTGTGACGCTGATTATAAATTTGGCACCCATTAAGCATTATGATATGCTCATTCACGATTCTAGCTCGATACAATTCAATTTATGTGCATTTACAATTTTGATAACCTTTTGGTCATTGACATGACCTCAGAGGTCACCTAATGACCCAACACCTTAAGTCGGATATCATCGCCTTCCTCTCGTCACAAGCAACACGCTCGTCTTTGAATCGAAGCTCTAGCTCAATTAGGGGCGAAACGCTAAGGGGGGTCGTACCCCCCCCCCCGTACCCGAACACGTAGTGATTTTGCCCTACCCGGGCGACGGTTACCACGCCCCCCGATTCATTGACATTCTGCTGAGACCCCAGTCAATGCCGGGTTAAAAAGACAATTGAGGCCAACTCCAAGAAGACCCCCAAAACAACCCACACAAGCTCCAAATATCCCCTAAAGAGATGGCCGACACAAGCACCAAGAAGGCCGCGAAAAGACGCCGAGATAAGCTCCTAAAATTGCCCTAAGAAGACAACCGATATAGACTCCACATAGGCACCTACGAGAATAGCCGGGAAAGCTGTTCAATGTTCATGGTATACTTTAGAGGAGGCTTCTACAAACACGAAATATTCCGAGAAAGCCCCTAGGAAGGCAGTCGGAAATATTTTTGACGAGGCCCCCACGAAAATAGCCGGTAAGTCCCTTTCTCAAATGGGGCCCTTGCCTTCGGTTTGCCCCTCCCCCGTCACAAATCCATTGTGCTGCCCTGCAGACCATATGTTGCTGATGGTAATGGGTATCTCATTGGTATCTTATATAGCTGACGATAACCTTATTGTTAAATTCTAACTCTTATGAATCGGTGGTTAGATTACCGTTTCCCTGCAATTAAGTCGCCATATATTATTGATTCAACTCGCCGTTGACTAGCATCTCAGCCAAAGGTGACTGACGGCAAATCTTGCTCCTCAGTCGAGACGTGGATACTGTTGGTCACAAACGTTTTGAAAATCCAAGAAATGTTTTGCAGCAAAAGTGGTGTGTTATTTTTTGAGCAGTGTGGTATTCTTTGAGTTTGTATGCCTATATTTTTACGGCTTATTTTACGTTTAACTTAGTTTTCATCTAACTCGTAAATTGTGACGTCGCTGAATTTGCAGTATCATAAAAGAAGTTATCGACATTTTTATCAGATTGAAATACTATTTTATAAATTAAGTCAGAATTATTTGAGTGAAAGAATTTCCGAAGTCAGGTTTCGCGCTAAGCAGAGCTTGTTGCACAGGCCCTGACCCAACCATCGGACCTCGCAATTACTGGGAACTGGCAGAATTTATAAGCGAAAGTTTTGCGGACACGAACATACCTGGACAAGGTCCGCCCCGCCCTCTGACGTCACCTGACCTGTGCGTGTGCGATGAGTGCGACCGCTGCCACCAGGCGCAGGCCATCCTAGTCGGGGACAAATAGCGAGTGCCGAAGTGACTTGAACCCGGCCTGCCACACTGAGTGAGGTCTACTGTCTAAAGCTCAGCGCTCTACCGTCTGAGCTACAGGGGCGAACAAGTTGAGGGACCATCCCACCTTAACATTATATTTAAGTTGAGATAGCCATTTTGATGGCTTGGCATTCAAATTAAGTATGGTAGCAGTTAAAACAACCACAATGATCTAATCAAAAAGATATTCGAGTTTGATTTTGACATCTGTAAAAAAAAATAAGGCCCATGTGTATTTGAATAGGGCCTCTAAACCGACAGCGTCGTCTCTCTTTACCCAACTGGTAATGATAGTCAACTTGTTTTAAGGTGAACCTTTGAGATATTTGCTACGTTTCAATGGTTTGGTAGTTGGTTTGTTTTGTATTCAAAGCGCCAGAATTGTCTCGAAATAATTGTGCCCATACTTTGGCAGCGTAAAGGATTTCTGTGTAGCTCTCTAAAGCTCAATATGACGTCATCAGCCCAAATATTAAAACTTAACTTTTTATATTAAATTGAGCACTGTTTGCGAGAAACAAATGTCATAATCGTGTTCGGCAGCAATTACTTCATATTGTGCACCACCAGCGGCGTACATTTGACAACTTTTGGGAAGGTGGGACAGTCTCTTTAATGCTGGTTAAATTCGGGAGCTTGATAGCTTTATTTGTTTCTGATCTATTGCTATTGCCAATGGTCGTTAGAAGAATGTCTACGCCAGTCAATGTCGGGTTAGGTACCATACACCAGCAACAATCAATAAAAGGTGTCTGGATATAGGTTAGATATGACCTTTGCACCACATATTTCACTAATGATTATGCTTTGTGACTGTGTTACGACTTACGAATGTCTTCGCAAATGTCTGTCACGAAATAAATGCATGACGGCTGGTTGATAGGAAAGTTAGAAATGTTGATTTACGAAAAAATCACCGTTACATACTGTTGATTTGCCTGATATCTTTTGTATCGTAGTACGATATATTATAAGATACGTTTAACGAAACATTGCGCAATCGGTAACGTAGCAAAATATAACGTAACGTAATTCGGTAGCGTAGCTTTGGCCTAAAAACCATACGTAGCGTAGCGTAATTCCGTAGCGTAATTCCGTAGCGTAGCGTAGCGTAGGGTAGCGTAGCGTAGGGTAGCGTAGGGTAGAGGCTATAGCCTTTAGCGTAGCGTAGGGTAGGGTAACCTTTAGCGTAGGGTAGAGGCTATCACTGGGTGTTTCTCCCTAAACAGTGTTTGGTGATCAGATTCGGGTAATTAATGGATGAGTTAAGACATCATCGGCAATTAATAAGATGTTAGTTACTATGTCAGTACGAGTAACGACTATGATATGTACCCAAATGTCAAATGTTCTATGTTCAATATGTTGTAAATGCATAATATCCATATGTTCATAACAATCTGCTCTGCGTATTATGGTGATTGGTGGGGTTGCACGGTGCGTTGGCCAATAAAGGCTGAAACACAGTATTCGCGCAGCTGCGTGAAGTGGATGCGGGTGCCTATTCAAATACATTGAACGGAGGTTGAAACAACTGCACGATGCGCACGTTGCGGGAAGAAAAAATCGACTGCGGAAATTTATCCATGTATTTGAATAGGCGTCCGCAGGCACCCGCATCCACTTCGCGTAGCTGCGCGAAGACTGTGTTCCAGCCTTAACCAATATTCACGCTTAGAGTATGGGTTATGTGATATGTCACTGATGATATAGAAGGTACCTCAACTTTCCCCAGCACCAAATGGGGTGCATTTGTTTCAAATATACAGTATTATTGCCACTAACTGCCGTGTAAAGCGTCGTGATTATATCAGACTTTGTTCTGTGATCCTCGTTGCAATTGGAGAGCCGCAGTGATGTTTAGAATGAATGGTTGTACGTTAGTACAATCTTCCACCACTAGGGCGGCGCTGGTGTCGCTAATGTATTGAGATGGGGTAAACTTCTCGTGCTCCGCGCCGCTCTTGTGTAGCGAGTTGGAGAAAACGAACATCAGCATCGTTTTTCTGGGTCCTCAGAGCAAAGTAAACGATAGGGCCGTTTTGAATCTTCACTAGTGACACACCCTAATGTGTACGATACATTTGAGAGCACTTCGGGTGATCATGGTCCCAATCAATCAATCAATCAGTGTATTAAAAACCATCCACGAGGTGGCTGTTCTGGTTTCATGTCAGTGCTACAAATAATATACAAAATACGATAAAAACGAGTACACTTCACTACACTACATCGGTAAAATCACACTTCGCATAGCGGTCTTAAAACCATCCAATGAATGGGCGGCACAAGCTTGTGGTGGCAGGCGGTTCCAGACAACTGCAGCCCGATACGAAAAAGCCTTCTGAGAGGCGGTCAATCTGCACTTGTGCAGGTGGAGGCTACCTCGATCAGAGGCGCGCGTCTCGCGCGTGGAAACAGCGGCACGTGGGGTGAACATAGCGCGTATCTCGGGTGGCGCTCCCTCCTCTCTGAGCGCCTTAAACACCTTTACGGCGTCGCGGCGCGCCACCAGGGTCTCGATCTTCGGCCATCCTAAAGAATTTAGAGCCTGGGTTATATGATCATGCTTTTTGAGTCCTGTGACGATACGAGCGGCAAAGTTTATCAGTTTTTGGATTTTGACCAGTTGACCCTTGGTCGCCCCTCCCCACACGCACAGGCAGTACGTGATATGTGGGAACACGTACGCCTGAATTATAATTTTAATGGCTTCTGAGGTGAAGTAATGCCGAACTTTGTACAGAGAGACGAGGATACCGTTACATTTTTTGGAGACACTCGAGACATGCGCGTCCCATGACAGACCACGGTCCACCACGACGCCGAGGATTTTGATGCTGGTCGAGGCCTGCACCTCGGAACCATTTAATTCAAACCGAAATTTTTCCTTTTTTGCCAAATTTTTCTTTGAGCCAACAAGCATGAAAGCAGTTTTCTTCGCATTCATTTTGAGAGAGTTAGAATCAAACCAAGACTGGAGCTCACGCAAGGTGAGCTCCAGTCTAATTTTTAGCCCGGCGAGACCAGGTCCGTCAGGGGACGCGCAGTCAACGTGCACGGTGTCGTCAGCGTAGGAGATGAGGCGGCCATGGGTCAAATATCCATATAAATCGTTTGTAAACAAAATGAACAAGACTGGACCAATAATCGAGCCCTGGGGCACACCACAAGTCACGGGACAAGTCAACCGTCCACCACGCACCATCTGCCTTCGGCCGCTCAAATAACTCCTAAACCAGTCCACGTCATTTACACCATACCATGACAATTTTGTGAGGAGGCTTTGGGTGGAAAGTATGGCCCATACACTCAAATACCTCGATTTTGACCTTCGACCTGACCAAGACCTGACATGCGACTTTAATTATAAATTGTCTGCTTTATATGCTTTGTATGCTTTAGATTCGTCTCATTGAGAGTTTTCGGAAAAATGCCGCCTTGCGCGTCTCGCTGCGATCATTGGTTCGGAAGATAACCAATGGGGGGGGGGGGGGGGGGGTAAGGGTAACGCCCCTCCCCCCCCAGTCAATGGCGTTCGGCTGAGACCCCAGTCAATGGCGGTTTAAAGTGCAGGTTCAAGCAAGAGCTTCCATTTTTGACAGACAGCTTCCCAGCCCACCTGCAGTTATTATACGAGTTTTGCTATGTTTAGTAGGTACTACCCACACCACCAGCTTATAATAGCTGTCAACTACTGAAGACACTTTGCACACAAACTTACAAAAATAAAGGATATATAATTTTCTATAACATCATAAGTCATGCTGAAAAATATCCACTGCATTATGCTTGTAGTGGAATGCAGAGCTTATTCAGTAGTACTAACTCCCTTTGGCCTTCTTCTTACGGTGGAAAGCTGTTATGATGGCAAATTATTTGATGAGAACATTTTATTGGCAGCTTAAATTTCAATATATGTGGTATGGATACTATGTTTTGTAGTGGATATGGTGTTTCTCTAGTCATCTGTGTTATCTTTCCCTCCTTATTATCGAGGACATTCATTTTAAAACACTTCAGAACCCATCTGTTTTGTTCCTGATTTTTGTTCCTGATGGACATGATTTGTATAGAGCTATTGCGGAATTACAAACTCTGCCCTGAATTGACTCATTTGATTCAGTTATCCTTAAGACCAGAGTGGTTTCATTTCTCCCATACGTTCATGAATAATTGAATCTCAAAATTGTAATAGTCAGTTTTTTTTTGCAAGTCTAGAATAAGTTTAGTTTAATTATCACAAACTTAACATATGCAAATTGTACATGCTGTAAGCCTCAGCAGTTACATACAAAATGTGAGAAAAAACATTTCAAATAATTCATAGGAAGAAGTGCTTAACAAAGAAGTACATACAGGAAATTTCTGGTCGAGGAAATACGAGACGAGGATTTAAGTAAAATATTTGTGGTAGGGAGATTTGCGTGGACGAAGTTCAGCGGATACGAAGAAATGCAAGACGATGATTTGCGTGCCTATACGAATAAATGCGTGGCAAAGAAAGGCGAAGATATGTGGACGAATAATTGCGGACCAATAAATCTGCCTCGAAGGTTAAGAAATCGAAGAAATGTGTGACGAAGGTCTGTCCGGACGCTGATCAGGAGCCAAAAACAAAAAAAAACAGGTCTGCTTTGTCTATAATTATATTATTTATAGTTGATAGTTATTGTGTAATTACAATGTCAACGGCACATGGCGTATGACAAGCCAAACGCGATACGAGAAATATGAGCAAGAGAAGTGCATAATACATGTAATGTATAATTTGGCCTTGGACTTAGGAGTATCTATTATGCTATGGATTATGGTGCTGCCACTGACATTGCACACATATCTCCTGATGTCGCCTAGTTGTACTGATCTGTGTGCTTTTGTGTTCATTTCAGATACAATTGAAAGCCATGGCTTTGCTTCTGCGTGTGCTAAGATGGAAACTTGGCAAACCGTCTTACCATCGAACAGCTGCTGCATACATCAGACAGTACCACCAGGATGGAGCCCCAATCATTGGAACCGAGCCAGACAGAAACAGTCCACAATTTCAGGTCAGTGTACATAGCTCCACGCACACATCACATTCTACTGGGTGTGTTAGGAAAACGTGTATCATTGGAGTAGTTGGCAACACGGGGAAATTAAACATACTTGCTGAACCATGGGCGCCACATAGTAACTGATAAGCCCATGGGCGCCACATAGCCTTGTAGCTGCGGCGCCCTGCGGCACCCAAATCATCAGCATCATCACTTGCTGAACTATGTTCCAACCTCATTTGTATTGTACCTGTTCGGTGCCTCATTTGTATTGTACCTGTTCGGTGCCTCGATTTTATATTGTACCTGTTCGGTGCCTCATTTGTATTGTACCTGTTCGGTGCCTCATTTGTATTGTACCTGTTCGGTGCCTCGATTTGTATTGTACCTGTTCGGTGCCTCGATTTTGTATTGTACCTGTTCGGTGCCTCGATTTTGTATTGTACCTGTTCGGTGCCTCGATTTTGTATTGTACCTGTTCGGTGCCTCGTTTGTATTGTACCTGTTCGGTGCCTCATTTGTATTGTACCTGTTCGGTGCCTCGATTTTGTATTGTACCTGTTCGGTGCCTCGATTTTGGTGGTGAGGAACATGACGTGCAGTGATGACGTAATTATTCAGATTTCTAAGCGAGTTGCGTGCTGCCATCAGCGCTGATTACGAGCGAGCGCGAAGCGCTCGCTCGTCCTTCCGTGGTATATGAAAACAAATCTGAATATGAACGGCCCGACCCGACCCGACCCGACCCGACCCGACCCGACCCGACCCGACCCGACCCGACCCGACCCGACCCGGCCCGGCCCGGCCCGGCCCGGCCCATGGCGACGCTTTTGAGAAGCTAATATCTCTGCAACCACACGTCCGATTGACAAGCTGATTTCTTGGCTGAGTATCCCCATCCAACCTAACCTGTTTGAGACCAGTGGCGACTCATGTGGGTGACTACCACTGCGCGTGGCGCGTGCCGCGTGATGGGTGTTGAAAAGTGTTTTCTCACAAAAACACCACAACGGCTGGGCCGATTGTGTTCAAATTTGATGTGTGGTTAGGGACCTCTCAGCCGCCACTTTCCCACAAGTCAGAGGTGAGATGCCTCTGCACGTGCGCACGTGCACACGTCTATTCTATATCTCAGGAACGGTTGAGCGGATTGTGTTCAAAATTGATGTGTGATTAGGGACCTCTCAGCCCCCACTTTCCCACAAGTCAAAGGTGGTTGCCTCTGCACGTGCGCACGTGCACACCTTTTTGTATCTCAGAAACTACTTGCCCGATCGAGTTGAGATTCCCGTACATTTCCTTCGCGCTCGCTCGTTCATCGCCAACTACGGCGCCGTACTGGTATATTCGTTGACATGGTGTTATTATTTCAGGAGAAACACCAGCGCATGTCAGCACTTGTTTCTGAACTTTCTACTCATGTTCAGCGCATTGTGGCTGGCGGAGGAGAGAAAGCAGTACAGAGGCACACCTTGAAAGGTTTGTAGGCTGTTTTGCATAATGGATGAAGTAAAATTTCTACTAATAATAATAACCCATTGCAAGGTATTCGTTTGCCTTACCAGGCTATTACACTACTTATTATATTTACTGGTGAATACTTGCCTTTGGACATTGTATCAAACGAACTAATTATTTGTGAGTGTAAAGGGCACACATGTTTGTATTAAGTTGGTCTGAACTATTGATTTGGGTGGTTTTTGGGATGTAAGGTACGTGGACCCTGATCGTCACCATCGATCGCGTAATCCCAGCCGGACTGTAGAATTATCGACTGAATGTTTTACGTACTGCAAGGATTCGGAGCGTTCTTTTCCGTCGATTGCCGTTATATGTAAGTCGGTGTGGTGACTATCGTGTGTCCGTCCGCCCGTATGGCCAGGTAAGCTGCTGGTGCGGGAGCGGATCCAGCGGCTGCTCGACCCAGGCTCGCCGTTCCTGGAGCTGTCGCAGCTGGCCGGCCACCAGCTGTACGGCGCCGAGGAGGTGCCCGCCGCCGGTATCATCACCGGTGTCGGACGCATCAGCGGGTCAGTCACCAGCCCCAGCCCCAGCAGTCACCAGCCCCAGCCCCACCAATCACCAGTCACCAGCCCCACCAGTCACCAGCCCCAGCCCCACCAGTTACCAGCCCCACCAGTCACCAGTCACCAGTCACCAGTCACCAGTCACCAGTCACCAGTCACCAGTCACCAGTCACCAGTCACCATCCCCAGCCCCACCAGTCACCAGCCCCCAGCCCCAGCCCCACCAGTCACCAGTCCCCAGCCCCACCAGTCACCATCCCCAGCCCCACCAGTCACCATCCCCAGCCCCACCAGTCACCATCCCCAGCCCCACCAGTCACCATCCCCAGCCCCACCAGTCACCAGTCACCAGTCACCAGTCACCAGTCACCAGTCACCAGTCACCAGTCACCAGTCACCAGTCACCAGTCACCAGTCACCAGTCAATCATCATCATCGTCACCGTCACCGTCACCGTCACCGTCACCGTCACCGTCACCGTCACCGTCACCGTCACCGTCACCGTCACCGTCACCGTCACCGTCACCGTCACCATCACCAAGTTTATTAAACATAAAATCCATGTAACATACAAAACAAATCAGCGGGAGCGTGCTGGAGCGGATCCAGCGGCTGCTCGACCCAGGCTCGCCGTTCCTGGAGCTGTCGCAGCTGGCCGGCCACCAGCTGTACGGCGCCGAGGAGGTGCCCGCCGCCGGTATCATCACCGGCGTCGGACGCATCAGCGGGTCAGTCACCAGCCCCAGCCCCACCAGTCACCAGCCCCACCAGTCACCAGCCCCACCAGTCACCAGTCACCAGTCACCAGTCACCAGTCACCAGTCACCAGTCACCAGCCCCACCAGTCACCAGTCACCAGTCACCAGTCACCAGTCACCAGTCACCAGTCACCAGTCACCAGTCACCAGCCCCACCAGTCACCAGTCACCATCCCCAGCCCCACCAGTCACCAGCCCCAGCCCCACCAGTCACCAGTCCCCAGCCTCACCAGTCACCAGTCACCAGCCCCACCAGTCACCAGTCACCAGTCACGAGCCCCGTCAGTCACCAGTCACCAGTCACCAACCCCAGCCTCACCAGTCACCAGCCCCAGCCCCACCAGTCACCAGCCCCAGCCCAACCAGTCACCAGCCCCAGCCCCACCAGTCACCATCCCCAGCCCCACCAGTCACCAGTCACCAGTCACCAGTCACCAGTCACCAGTCACCAGTCCCAGCCCCACCAGTCACCAGCCCCCGGCCCAGCCCCACCAGTCACCAGCCCCAGCCCCACCAGTCACCAGTCACCAGCCCCACCAGTCACCAGCCCCACCAGTCACCAGCCCCACCAGTCACCAGTCCCACCAGTCACCAGTCACCATTCACGAGCCCCACCAGTCACCAGTCACCAGTCACCAGCCCCAGCCTCACCAGTCACCAGTCACCAGCCCCAGCCCCACCAGTCACCAGCCCCAGCCTCACCAGTCACCAGTCACCAGTCACCAGTCACCAGTCCCAGCCACAGCCCCACCAGCCACCAGCCCCAGCCCCACCAGTCACCAGCCCCACCAGTCACCAGTCACCAGTCACCAGGCACCAGACAACCAGTCCCAGCCCCACCAGTCACCAGCCCCACCAGTCACCAGTCACCAGCCCCAGCCCCACCAGTCACCATCCCCAGCCCCACCAGTCACCAGTCACCAGCCCCAGCCCCACCAGTCACCAGCCCCAGCCCCACCAGTCACCATCCCCAGCCCCACCAGTCACTAGTCACCAGCCCCAGCCCCACCAGTCACCAGCCCCAGCCTCACCAGTCACCAGCCCCAGCCCCACCAGTCAGCAGCCCCGGCCTCACCAGTCACCAGTCACCAGCCCCAGCCCCACCAGTCACCAGCCCCAGCCCCACCAATCACCAGCTCCAGTCCCACCAGTCACCAGCCCCAGTCCCACCAGTCACCAGTCACCAGCCCCAGCCCCACCAGTCACCAGCCCCAGCCTCACCAGTCACCAGTCACCAGCCCCAGCCCCACCAGTCACCAGTCCCAGCCCCACCAGTCACCATCCCCAGCCCCACCAGTTACCAGTCACCAGTCACCAGTCACCAGTCACCAGTCACCAGTCACCAGTCACCAGCACCAGCACCAGCACCAGCCCCAGCCCCACCAGTCACCAGCCCCAGCCCCAGCCCCACCCCCACCAGGCACCAGTCACCAGCCCCACCAGTCACCAGCCCCAGCCCCACCAGTCACCAGTCACCAGTCACCAGCCCCACCAGTCACCAGTCCCAGCCCCACCAGTCACCAGCCCCAGCCCCACCAGTCACCAGTCACCAGTCACCAGTCACCAGTCACCAGTCACCAGTCACCAGCCCCACCAGTCACCAGTCCCAGCCCCACCAGTCACCAGTCCCAGCCCCACCAGTCACCAGCCCCAGCCCCACCAGTCACCAGTCACCAGCCCCACCAGTCACCAGTCCCAGCCCCACCAGTCACCAGTCACCAGTCACCAGTCACCAGTCACCAGTCACCAGCCCCAGCCCCACCAGTCACCAGCCCCCGCCCCACCAGTCACCAGTCACCAGTCACCAGACACCAGCCCCACCAGTCACCAGTCCCAGCCCCACCAGTCACCAGTCCCAGCTCCACCAGTCACCAGCCCCAGCCCCACCAGTCACCAGTCACCAGACCCACCAGTCACCAGTCCCAGCCCCACCAGTCACCAGTCACCAGTCACCAGTCACCAGTCACCAGTCACCAGTCACCAGTCACCAGTCACCAGTCACCAGTCACCAGTCACCAGTCACCAGCCCCAGCCCTACCAGTCACCAGCCCCAGCCCCACCAGTCACCAGTCACCAGCCCCAGCCCCACCAGTCACCAGTCACCAGTCACCAGTCACCAGTCACCAGTCACCAGTCACCAGTCACCAGTCACCAGTCACCAGCCCCAGTCCCACCAGTCACCAGCCCCAGCCTCACCAGTCACCAGCCCCAGCCACACCAGTCACCAGTCACCAGTCACCAGCCCCAGCCCCACCAGTCACCAGCCCCAGCCCCAGCAGTCACCAGTCACCAGTCACCAGCCCCAGCCCCACCAGCAGTGTTAATTTTTTTTGGAATATTACCTGGAAAATCACAGGTAATGAAAAGGTCTGATTTGTCATTCTTGAGAACATTTTTCATCCTTGACTGTAGGAAATGACTTTCAACTATAGTCAAAAATCTAAGCTTATTTGTGTTATATTCCACCAACACATAATCAAAATATCAGTGAAATGAATAAATATTGATCAATTGAAATTCTCACCACTATTCTGCAATACGAGTATACTAGTATACAAGAATAAGGAATTTGCTTTTATGGCTTGCATATTTTCAACACAAAACTAAGGTACAACTACAGTAATTTAAATATCTAAAAAAGAGGAATGAAGACGTGCCCAACCTGTTACACAAACACGCTGTGAGCCTGGACAACAATTTTCTTAGCGCAAGGAACGTCACATGAACAGCTTCTTTTGCCTCATCTGGCCTTATCAGGGATACCATAAAACATTACTCAGAAAAGAAAGGAATTATCGCTAATTATTGCTTAAAGGGAAATAATGACCTTTTTATTTTGTTAGCAACAATTTCTTAGGCTACCGTTATATTTTTAAAATTATTTTATTTAAATTTAAGAATTAAATAAAATTATTCCCAAATTCAAAGTTGTAAGTTTGGAAAAAATACAAAACAAGTACCTTGTGTACTTCATGAAGGTCATTGACAAATTCGTCCTTCCCTACCATTGTTAACATCGAGTGCGGCATTTGTGGAGGCTCTGTGACATTTCTGATTTAACTGAGTGCTGCTCGGGCACCCGCTAGTAGCGCTTTCGTTCTCCATGGCAACCAGGCGTCAGCCAATCAAAAGCCAGAAAGGGAATACGTTCTGGCTTTTCATTGGCTCACGCCTGGTTGCCATGGAGAACGAAAGCGCTACTAGCGTGCGTTTGAGCAGCGCTCTGATCCGTGAAGCAATCCGTGAAGCATCCGTGATGCATGACTGACTATCAGTATAAGTCATGAATAACAACAACATGCAAACTATACCAACTCGAATAAAATAAGAGCGGAATAAATTGAACCCCAGGCAAGCTAGTATTCGCAAAGCACTCGGCACTACGCCACAATAGCAAAAGGTGAGGGAAATGCATATTGGATAAAATATTATTACGTCACAAGTTTCTGAAGTGTCAATTGCTATGAAATACAGTGATAAAATACCTTTAATAATGATTAAAAAGAAAATTCAAACTTAAAAACAATAATTTGAATAAGTCTTTAATTAGCTTTCAACTCGAAATCAGATATATTTTGCAATGCTACACAAGAATGGCACCAGTGACGTCATTAACAAAGCCTGCTACGGGACTTGGGTATACTAATCAGGAACAACTCGCCAAGTGCGCCGAGATGGTTAAGTGCGCCGAGAAGCATGACAATGACTTTGTAAACAAATCGCCGACGCTAAATAGGTCGCCGTCGATGTGCATCGATGAGCTTCTGATTTAATTGCCAGTTTTGTGTTATTGTTCGTTAGTTTTTTTTGGGAAAAATTATTATTTTTCATGATAAAATAAGGCATAGTGTTATATACAGCCACAAACAAACTATACACAACTCCTAATGTTGAAAACAAATGAATCGATTTTCAAAAATTGAGGGTCGCAACCACTAACTATGCCGCGTTGATGTGCATCGATGAGCTTCCGATTTTATTGCCACTTTTTCCAATCGCTGTTAGTTTTAGAAGATCGCCGGGCATATAATCACAACAAGCAGAACGCACAATATATTTTCCACTCCATTGCGTAAAAAAACAATACGGGAAAAGCCCGCAGTTTGATGAGGACCAAAAGTACTTGACAAAAGGTCAGAAATAGTGCAAGTACCGGTCGTTAAAAGTGTGGAACGCTTATCAACTTTAACTTGAAATATCTTTCGGTAGGAAAGTTTTCATGCAAAATGTGATGAATTTACAATATATTTTGATCTCGTCTGGCGATTTCAAGTGCTAACTCCATTTTAGTGGAAAAAGGTCATTATTTCCTTTTAACATTGTATATATATTTTTGTTCCCTAAAAATGTAATTCAGAATTGTATTATGTCTACACATTTACACACATAATCAGGCGAAGACAAAAGCCCAGATACAGGATGAAATTCAGGATGAATTGGGATGAAATTGGGATGAAGTTGACCAGACTAATGATGAAATTTCCAGGTAAACGCGGGGATTTCTCACGGATTAACGAAAGTTAAATGGCAGATTCTGAATGCAGGATCGGATAGCCTGATTCATCCTCCAGACATTGCATGCTTATTTTCCCTTTATGAGTCTTATATTTATTAATCCGGTGGGGTGCTGACTGGGCTCCTGGTCCCACAGTGTGGGGTGCTGACTGGGCTCCTGGTCCCACAGGATGGGGTGCTGACTGGGCTCCTGGTCCCACAGGATGGGGTTCTGACTGGGCTCCTGGTCCCACAGGGTGGGGTGCTGACTGGGCTCCTGGTCCCACAGGGTGGGGTGCTGACTGGGCTCCTGGTCCCACAGGATGGGGTGCTGACTGGGCTCCTGGTCCCACATGATGGGGTGCTGACTGGGCTCCTGGTCCCACAGGGTGGGGTGCTGACTGGGCTCCTGGTCCCACAGGGTGGGGTGCTGACTGGGCTCCTGGTCCCACAGGGTGGGGTGCTGACTGGGCTCCTGGTCCCACAGGATGGGGTGCTGACTGGGCTCCTGGTCCCACAGGGTGGGGTGCTGACTGGGCTCCTGGTCCCACAGGGTGGGGTGCTGACTGGGATCCTGGTCCCACAGGGCGGGGTGCTGACTGGGCTCCTGGTCCCACAGGATGGGGTGCTGACTGGGCTCCTGGTCCCACAGGGTGGGGTGCTGACTGGGCTCCTGGTCCCACAGGGTGGGGTGCTGACTGGGCTCCTGGTCCCACAGGGTGGGGTGCTGACTGGGCTCCTGGTCCCACAGGGTGGGGTGCTGACTGGGCTCCTGGTCCCACAGGGTGGGGTGCTGACTGGGCTCCTGGTCCCACAGGGTGGGGTGCTGACTGGGCTCCTGGTCCCACAGGGTGGGGTGCTGACTGGGCTCCTTGTTCCACAGGGTGGAGTGTATGGTGGTGGCCAACGACGCGACCGTCAAGGGCGGTTCCTACTACCCGATGACAGTGAAGAAGCACCTGCGCGCGCAGGAGGTGGCCCTGGAGAACAACCTGCCCTGTGTCTACCTGGTGGACTCGGGCGGCGCCAACCTGCCGCGCCAGGCTGACGTCTTCCCCGACCGCGACCACTTCGGCAGGATCTTCTACAACCAGGCCAACCTGTCGGCCAGGAACATCCCGCAGGTGGGGGCCGGAGCCGACCGAGCGGTGTCTGTGGGTGGCCTCACTAAGAAGCGGCATCAGTGCCGGACGTCAGTTGGTGGGACAGACCTCTGCCATCAGTGACGGACGTCTGCTGGTGGGACAGACCTCTGGCATCAGTGACGGACGTATGCTGGTGTGACAGACCTCTGCCATCAGTGACGGACGTCTGCTGGTGGGACAGACCTCTGCCATCAGTGACGGACGTCTGCTGGTGGGACAGACCTCTGCCATCAGTGACGGACGTCTGCTGGTGTGACAGACCTCTGCCATCAGTGACAGACGTCTGCTGGTGTGACAGACCTCTGCCATCAGTGACGGACGTCTGCTGGTGTGACAGACCTCTGCCATCAGTGACGGACGTCTGCTGGTGTGACAGACCTCTGCCATCAGTGACGGACGTCTGCTGGTGTGACAGGTCTCTGCCATCAGTGACGGACGTCTGCTGGTGTGACAGGTCTCTGTCATCAGTGACGGACGTCTGCTGGTGTGACAGACCTCTGCCATCAGTGACGGACGTTTGCTGGTGTGACATACCTCTGCCATCAGTGACGGACGTCTGCTGGTGTGACAGACCTCTGCCATCAGTGACGGACGTCTGCTGGTGGGACAGATCTCTGCCGTCAGTGACGGACGTCTGCTGGTGGGACAGACCTCTGCCATCAGTGACGGACGTCTGCTGGTGTGACAGACCTCTGCCATCAGTGACGGACGTCTGCTGGTGTGACAGACCTCTGACATCAGTGACGGACGTCTCAGCTGGTGTGACAGACCTCTGCCATCAGTGACGGACGTCTGCTGGTGTGACAGGTCTCTGCCATCAGTGACGGTGTCTGCTGGTGTGACAGGTCTCTGCCATCAGTGACGGACGTCTCAGCTGGTGTGACAGACCTCTGCCATCAGTGACGGACGTCTGCTGGTGTGACAGACCTCTGCCATCAGTGACGGACGTCTGCTGGTGTGACAGACCTCTGCCATCAGTGACGGACGTCTGCTGGTGGTACAGACCTCTGGCTGACCTTGCCATCAGTGACGGACGCCTGCTGATGGGACAGACCTCTGCCATCAGTGACGGACGTCTCAGCTGGTGTGACAGACCTCTGCCATCAGTGACGGACGTCTGCTGGTGTGACAGACCTCTGCCATCAGTGACGGACGTCTGCTGGTGTGACAGACCTCTGCCATCAGTGACGGACGTCTGCTGGTGTGACAGACCTCTGCCATCAGTGACGGACGTCTCTGCTGGTGTATCAGACCTCTGGCTGCTGTAGGTACTGGCGTGGCTTCAATGTCAGCTCTGTACATTATCTTGTGTTTCTTTTGTTATGTTTTTTTTTTACGAAACCGTAATTTCTCATTCTTTATTAACTTCGATTGCAGGAATTGTGCAAAATTTACGTGTTTTTAAAAGTGTAAGTCGTGATCGCCAGTTTGTCTATATGTGGATTTGGCCTTACCAGACGACCCACTGTGGCTGGCCGGCAGATCGCGGTTGTGATGGGCAGCTGTACGGCCGGCGGCGCCTACATCCCGGCCATGGCCGACGAGTCTGTGATCGTACGCAAACAGGGCACCATCTTCCTGGCGGGCCCCCCGCTGGTGCAGGCCGCTACTGGAGAGAAGATCTCAGCTGAAGACCTCGGAGGCGCCGACCTGCACTGCAGGTACACAGTGCAAACAAACATACCACATGGAAACTGGAATATATTAAAAATAGGCATCACTTGCATTGCTGCATTATATCATTTTGAAGAGAGAGAAAATCGTGGAAATATTTATCCAGCATGATTTACACTTGTACGCTAATGCACTCTAGGCTAATGCTAATGTAGGCTAATGCACTCAGTTCGTGCTCAAGAAGCGCCCATTTTTTTGTGAGGCACGGTTCGGCTCGTTTTGCGAAAATGAATGGTCTAAGGTGGTGTCTCACGCGCCCACCATGATCACGGTGGGCGCGTCGGTACGACCTGTGCGATGTGCGATGACGCCATTCGAGCTGACCGGTCCGCGTCCTACCGTCTGACCGGACCGCGTCTGACCGTCTGACCGGACCGCGTCTGACCGTCTGACCGGACCGCGTCTGACCGTCTGACCGGACCGCGTCTGACCGTCTGACCGGACCGCGTCTGACCGTCTGACCGGTCCGCGTCTGACCGTCTGACCGGACCGCGTCTGACCGTCTGACCGTGTCGTGTCTGACCGTCTGACCGGACCGCGTCTGACTGTCTGACCGGACCGCGTCTGACCGTCTGACCGGACCGCGTCTGACCGTGTCGTGTCTGACCGTCTGACCGGACCGCGTCTTACCGTCTGACCGGACCGCGTCTGACCGTCTGACCGGACCGCGTCTGACCGTCTGACCGTCTGACCGGACCGCGTCTGACCGTCTGACCGTCTGACCGGACCGCGCCTGCCCGTCTAACCGTCTGACCGGACCGCGTCTGCCCGTCTGACCGGACCGCGTCTGACCGTCTGACCGTCTGACCGCCTGACCGCCTGACCGTCTGACCGCCTGACCGCCTGACCGCCTGACCGCCTGACCGTCTGACCGTCTGACCGGACCGCGTCTGACTGTCTGACCGGACCGCGTCTGATCGTCTGACCGGACCGTGTCTGACTGTCTGACCGGACCGCGTCTGACCGCCTGACCGTCTGACCGGACCGCGTATGACCGTCTGACCGCCTGACCGTCTGACCGGACCGCGTCTGACCGTCTGACCGTCTGACCGTCTGACCGGACCGCGTCTGACTGTCTGACCGGACCGCGTCTGACCGTCTGACCGGACCGCGTCTGACCGTCTGACCGGACCGCGTCTGACTGTCTGACCGGACCGCGTCTGACCGTCTGACCGGACCGCGTCTGACCGTCTGACCGGACCGCGTCTGACCGCCTGACCGTCTGACCGGACCGCGTCTGACCGCCTGACCGTCTGACCGGACCGCGTCTGACCGTCTGACCGTGTCGCGTCTGACCGTCTGACCGGACCGCGTCTGACCGTCTGTCCGGACCGCGTCTGACCGTCTGACCGTGTCGCGTCTGACCGTCTGTCCGGACCGCGTCTGACCGTCTGACCGGACCGCGTCTGACCGTCTGACCGGATCGCGTCTGACCGTCTGACCGGCAGTAAGTCGGGCGTGACGGATCACTACGCCGTGGACGACCTGCACGCGCTGCACCTGGTGCGCCGCTCTGTTCAGAACCTGAACCGTCAGAAGTCGCCGCCGGTCACGCTGACCCAGCCGGAGGAGCCCCGCCTGCCCGCCGACGATCTCTACGGCATCGTCGGTGACAACCTCATGAAGACGTTCGACGTGCGGGAGGTGGGTCTCCGTCGAGGGTGTGAAGGTCGATGTTTGGCGTCTGGTGGGGTAATCGCTTCGAAAGTGTCGGTATGACAGTTGTTTTGAAGGAAACTCAGCTTTAGCTACTCCGGTGTGGTAGCTGCTCGCTCTGCGGGCGTATTTCATGTGCAGTTATTTAAGATGACGTGTGTCGTGATGTCGCCATTAACAACGGTACACTGGTAAGTGGTACGCGTTAGACAATGACATACCGGATACAACCGACCGCACCTTATCGAGCTGCAACTGTCAGCAACTTCAAACGCGTTGAAATTGCTAGTCCACGAAGAAGTTGTTTCAACTACTGGTGCCTTGTGCTGCCCGCGGGTCTGTGCTGCCCGTGGCCCTGTGCTGCCCGCGGGTCTGTGTGGGTCTGTGTTGCCCGCGGGTCTGTGCTGCCCGCGGGTCTGTGCTGCCCGCGGGTCTGTGCTGCCCGCGGGTCTGTGCTGCCCGCGGGTCTGTGCTGCCCGCGGGTCTGTGCTGCCCGCGGGTCTGTGCTGCCCGCGGGTCTGTGCTGCCCGCGGGTCTGTGCTGCCCGCAGGTCTGTGCTGCCCGCGGGTCTGTGCTGCCCGCTGTGTTCTGCGTCCCTGTGGCGGTGCCTTGTGCTGCCCGCAGGTGCCAGGGCATTCCACGCTAGATCGACCAAAAATAAAATAAAATTAACACCATCATATTTTATTTCCCTCTGTAATTTGGTCTAGGGGGTTATCATAGGCTGGGAAGCCAGCTGTACCAAACGAAAAAATATCCGAGTAGTGGTTTTCAAGATATGGCCTCGGGCACTTTTCGGAGGTCACTCAGCAGGCCTACATTGGGTGGCTCGTAGTTCACAAACCATCATAGTTACGACATCAAACCTGTATATTGAAGAAACTTGCATTGAACCGAGGGACATTTTTGCAATCTCAGATTTTTTTGATTTTTTTCTGGGGGGGGGGGGGGTGGGGACACGTGACCGCTTGACCTATTTGTTTATGAGTGACCATGACAATTCCTCAATTGAAAGTCGAATTTCCGTTTGAAGAAGATTCAAGCCTGGTCAATGTTCTTTCAGATAGACAAATACAAAAATGGCTTTCGGCCTCCAAATAGTATTTTTGAGCCTCCTGATATGATAGATCGACACAAATCACCATCATATTTGATTTGTCCCTGTAATTTAGTATAGGGGGTTATCATAAGCGGGGAACCCAGCTGTGCCCACAACAAAATAATCCGAGCAGCGGTTTTCAAGATATAGCCTCGGGCACTTTTCAGAAGAGAGCCGCCTAGAGCCGATATTGGGAGGCTCAACAATCCTATTTGGAGGCCGAAAGCCATTTTTTTATTTTTGTTTTATCTGGAAGAACATTGACCAGGCTTGAATCGTCTTCAAACGGAAATTCAACTTTCAATTGATAAATTGTCATGGTCACTCGATTAAAAAATAGGTCAAGCGGTCACGCGTCCCCCAAAGAAATTCGAGATTGCAAAAATGTTACTCGGTTCAATGCGAGTTTCTTCAATATACAGGTTTGATGTCGTAACTATGATGGTTTGTGAACTACGAGCCGCCAAATGTAGCGAGCCGCTGAGTGACCTCCGAAAAGTGCCCGAGGCTATATTTTGAAAACCGCAGCTCGGATTATTTTTTTTCGCTGGCACAGCTGGCTTCCCCGCCTATGATAACCCCCTAGACCAAATTACAGAGATAAATTAAATATGATGGTGCTTTTTTGTCGATCGATCGATCGATATTAGGAGGCTCAAAAATCCTATTTGGAGGCCGAAAGCTATTTTATTTGTCTATCTTAAAGAACATTGGCCAGGCTTGCCTCTTCTTCAAACGGAAATTCAACTTTCAATTGAGAAATTGTCATGGTCACTCGATACAAAAATAGGTCAAGCGGTCACGTTTCCAAAAAAAAGAGATTTGAAAAAATGTCCCTCGGTTCAATGCAAGTTTCTTCAATATACAGGTTTGATGTCGTAACTATGATGGTTTGTGAACTACGAGCCGCCAAATGTAGGCCTGCTGGTGACCTCCGAAAAGTGTCTGTATCTTGAAAACCGCTACTCGTAGAATGTGTTCGTTGGCACAGCTGGCTTCTCCGCTATGATAAACCCTAGACCAAATTACAGCCAAAAATGAAATATGGTGGTGTTATGCCTTGGTCGATCTATCGTAGAATGCCCCTGCTGCGGCTGTGTGCTGTGTGCTGTGTGCTGTGTGCTGTGGTGCTCTGTGCCCCAGGCCGGTGGTGTTGTGTGTGTGTGTGTGTGTGTGTGTGTGTGTGTGTGTGTCTGACCGGTGCCTTGTGCTGCCCGCGGCTGTGTGCTGTGTGCTGTGGTGCTGTGGTGGTGCTCTGTGCCCCCAGGCCGGTGGTGTTCCTCCAGGCCGGTGGTGTTGTCTGTCTGTCTGTCTGACCGCGGGTGCCCTGTCTGGTGTGCCCAGGTGATCGCCCGTGTGGTGGACGGCTCCCAGTTTGACGAGTTCAAGGCGCGCTACGGCGAGACGCTTGTCTGCGGCTTCGCCCGGCTCTACGGCTACCCGGTCGGCATCGTCGGCAACAACGGCGTGCTGTTCTCAGAGTCTGCGCTGAAGGGCACCCACTTCATCGAGCTCTGCTGCCAGCGCAAGATCCCGCTCATCTTCCTACAGAACATCACAGGTACGACGGGGGCAGTCGGTTACCGGAGACGGTGGACATGGTTACTATGCCTGAATCTGGTTACCGTAGACGTTAGACTAGACACTGATACTACCGTAGACCTGATTAGACACTGATACTACCGTAGACACTGATTAGACACTGATACTACCGTAGACACTGATTAGACACTGATACTACCGTAGACACTGATTAGACACTGATACTACCGTAGACACTGATTAGACACTGATACTACCGTAGACACTGATTAGACACTGATACTACCGTAGACACTGATTAGACACTGATACTACCGTAGACACTGATTAGACACTGATACTACCGTAGACACTGATTAGACACTGATACTACCGTAGACACTGATTAGACACTGATACTACCGTAGACACTGATTAGACACTGATACTACCGTAGACACTGATTAGACACTGATACTACCGTAGACACTGATTAGACACTGCTACTACCGTAGACACTGGTTACTGTGCTCCCGGCTATTTAAACATTGGAGTTGGACGTTGGCCTCTCACTTCCCGGGGTCTCGGTTACCGAAAACGTTAGACAATGATTACTGCGGTGAGTTTTAGCCCAGCACAACTCTTATGTTTGGAGGCAGCATTGAAGTGGAGACTTAGCCGATATTTGGGTCACAGCGTGGCAAATGCCATTGTTGGGAGGATCTCTGTACGATCGGTGTGACATTGGCGCCTTTTCCGCAGGCTTCATGGTCGGCAAGGACGCGGAGGCGGGTGGAATCGCCAAGAATGGCGCCAAGATGGTGATGGCCGTGGCTTGTGCCCAGGTGCCGAAACTGACGCTGATCATAGGCGGGTCCTACGGAGCCGGCAACTACGGCATGTGCGGCAGGGCCTACAGGTCAGTGGAGGTCAAGCTTGCCCCTCATTTGGGCCAGAGAACGTGTTTGAAGTTGGTAACGAGAGTTGGTTTAGTACAGTTATGCCTTCGGTTGTGGTTCTATTTTAATTTGAATGGATATTAGCGTTACTGTTAGGAACCATATTACCATAGTATTACCCTATTAACGATTAACGATTAACGAGGATGTCCCTTTATCCTCGTTAATCGTTATCCATTACATAACATGATACGCGAGGCCAATTTATTTCGGGACCGTTCGTAATTGAGAGTGGGATGACTCGATTATCGGTGATCAGATACTGGCAAAATGCCAGTAATTTGTAGAGCTGCCCGTGTCTGGTGCCGGCTGACAGGCGATGTTGCCAGTCGTGACAGGTGCCGGCTGACAGGCGATGTTGCCAGTTGTGACAGGTGCCGGCTGACAGGCGATGTTGCCAGTCGTGACAGGTGCCGGCTGACAGGCGATGTTGCCAGTCGTGACAGGTGCCGGCTGACAGGCGATGTTGCCAGTTGTGACAGGTGCCGGCTGACAGGCGATGTTGCCAGTCGTGACAGGTGCCGGCTGACAGGCGATGTTGCCAGTTGTGACAGGTGCCGGCTGACAGGCGATGTTGCCAGTCGTGACAGGTGCCGGCTGACAGGCGATGTTGCCAGTCGTGACAGGTGCCGGTGTTCCGTCCGTGGTCTGTCACGGTACCTGCCCAGGGTGTAGTGTTGGGAGCTCAGACATGCAGGCTGCTGTTAAACACGAAATCTAGAGCTTTGAGTGGAATGGCGAGTGTCCTTAAAGCATAATGTGTGTTGTCTGCCCGAGCACGGAACATTCGAATGCGCGACGCTCAGCGTCAGAAGTGTTAACGGTACGCCACGATACGATACGCCTAGGGATAGGAAATTTCAGTTCAGTTTTTCAGTCCGAACTCAACATCTGTGTGTCGGGCCTCTCAGTATGCTGTCGTGAAATAGGAAAACAGCTACAGTAGAATTTGTTTTGGATTATCGACTTGCGCCATACTTTGGTAAATGCCTTACTTTGCTGTTGTTTTCTAAACTCATCTAGAAATAAATAATAAAAAAACGAAACCAAATCAAAGTAACATGAACAAATAGACGAAGACCCAGCTTTCCTTCGCTTCACCGCTCGAAATCTTCTCCTTGGCCTCTGACGACTCTTTCTGACCTGCTTGACCCGGTTGACCTTACGGGGCCAACGGGGGTCAAGTTACCCCCGTGACCTACCTGACCCCTGGTGACCCGTCTAACCCATGTGACCTGAGCCTGACCCCTGTGACCTGTCTGACCCCAGTGGCCCGCCCGTACCCCGTGTGACTTGTCCGACTCCCTGGTGACCTGCCCCCTGTGACCTGTCTGACCCCAGTGACCTAACCCCGGTGACCCGCCAGTCCCCCGTGTGACCTGACCCCTGTGACCTGTCCGACAGCCCACGCTTCCTCTACATGTGGCCGAACGCTCGCATCTCGGTGATGGGTGGCGAGCAGGCTGCTGGTGTGCTGGCGCAGATCACCCGGGATCAGCGGGCGCGCGATGGTCGGCCCTGGACCGACGACGAGGAGGCCGCCCTGAAGGCGCCCATCATACAGCGGTTCGAGGCGGAGGGCTCGCCGTATTACAGCTCGGCGCGGCTCTGGGATGACGGGGTGATTGACCCTCTGGACACGCGCCGCGTGCTCGGTCTGTCGCTGTCGGCGGCGCTGAACGCACCCATCCCAGACGCCAAGTTCGGCGTGTTCAGAATGTGAAGAGAGAGGGAGGGAGTGGAAGGAGAGAGGAGGGAGTGGAGAGGAAGGGAGAGAGTGGAGGAGAGAGGGAGGAGGGAGAGGAGAGGGAGGGAGTGGAAGGGAGAGGAGGGAGTGGAAGGAGAGAGGGAGGGAGTGGAAGGAGAGAGGCCAGGGAGTTGTGAGGAGAGAGGGGAGGAGTGGAAGGAGAGAGGGAGGGAGTGGAAGGAGAGAGGGAGGGAGTGGAAGGAGAGAGGCCAGGGAGTTGTGAGGAGAGAGGGAGGAGTGGAAGGAGAGAGGGAGGGGAGTGGAAGGAGAGAGGGAGGGAGTGGAAGGAGAGAGGGAGGGAGGTGGAGAGAGGGAGGGGAGTGGAAGGAGAGGAGGGGGAGTGGAAGGAGAGAGGGAGGGAGTGGTAGGAGAGAGGCCAGGGAGTTGTGAGGAGAGAGGGAGGAGTGGAAGGTGAGTGGGAGGAGTGGAAGGAGAGAGCCAGGGAGGTTGTGAGGAGAGAGGGTGGAGTGTGAAGGAGAGAGGGAGGGAGTGGAAGGGAGAGGGAGGGAGTGGAAGGAGAGAGGCCAGGGAGTTGTGAGGAGAGAGGGAGGAGTGGAAGGAGAGAGGGAGGGAGTGGAAGGAGAGGCCAGGGAGTTGTGAGGAGAGAGGGAGGAGTGAGAGTGAGGGAGGAGTGGAAGGGAGAGGGTGGGAGTGGTAGGAGAGAGGCCAGGGAGTTGTGTGAGAGGAGGGAGGAGTGGAGGTGAGTGTGGAGTGGAAGTGAGGGAGGTGAGGAGGGAGGAGTGGAGAGGAGGGAGGTGATGGTGGTGTGGAGGGAGTGATGGTGAGTGGTGGGAGTGGAGGAGTGGAGTGGAGGGGTGGTGAGGTGGTGGGTGTGGTTGGGTGGAGGTGGGAGTGGTTGGTGGATGGGTGGTGGAGGTGGTTGGTGTGGGAGGAGGGTGGAGGAGTGTTGTGAGGTGTGGTGGTGTGGTAGGTGAGGGTGGTGGTTGGGTTGTGGAGGTGTGGGTGTGGTGGTGTGGTGGGTGTGGTAGGGTGTGGTTGGTGTGGTGGTGTGTGGTTGTGGGAGGTGTGGTGGTGTGTTGTGGGTGTGGGTTGGTGTGTGTGGGTGTGTGTGGTTGTGTGTTGGGTGGGGTTGTGGTGTTGGGTGGGTGGTTGGTGTGGGGTGGGTGGGTTGTTGTGTGGTGGGGTTGTTGGTGTGGGTGGGTTGGTGTGGTGTGGTTGTGTGGGAGGGTGTGGGTTGGTGTGGTGGGTTGGGTTGTGTGTGGGTGGTGTTGGTTGGTGGTGGGTGGGGTTGTGTTGTGGTGGGGGTTGGTTGGTTGGTGGGTTGGGTGTGTGGTGTGGGTGTTGTTGGTGGTGTGTTGTGGTTGGTGTGTTGTTGGGGGTTGTGTGGTGGGGGTGTGGTTGTGGTGGTGGGGGTTGTTGGTGGGTGGGGGGTTGGTTTGGTGTGGTGGTTTGTTGGGGGTGTTGGGTGTTGTGTTTGGTTTGGGGTGGGGGTGGTTGTGGTTGGGGTTGTTGTGGGTGGTTGGTTTGTGGGTTGGTTGGTTGGGTTTTGGTGTTTGGTGGTTTGGGGTGTTGTGGGTGGGTTGGTTGTTGGGGTGGGGTTTGTTGGTTGGTTGTGGGTTGTTGGTGTGGTGTTTGGTGGGGGTTGGGTGGGTGTGTTGGGGGGGTTGTGGGTGTGGGTTTTGTGGGTGGTTGGTGTTGTGGGGGGGGGTTGGTGTGGGGGGGTGGGGGGGTTGGGTGTGGTGTGGGGTTGGGTGGGGGTGGGTGGGGGGGGTTGGGGTGGGTGGGGGTTGGTGTGGGGTGGGGTTGGGGGGTTGTGGGGGGTTTGTGGGGTGGGGGGGGGGGTGGGGGTGGGGGGGTTGGTGGGGGTGGGGGGGGGGGGGTGGGGGGGGGGGGGTGGGGGTTGGGGGGGGGGGGGGGTTGGGGTTGGGGGGGGGTGTGGTGGGGGGGGGTGTTGGGGGGTGGGGGTGGGGGGGGTGGGGTGTGGGGGTTGGGGGGGGTGGGTTGGGGGGGGGTGGGGGGGGTGTGGGGGGGGGGGGGGTTGGGTTGGGTGGTTTGGGGGGGGGTGGGGTTGGGTGGGGTGGGGGGGGTGGGTGGGGGGGGTTGGGTGGGGGGGGTGGGGGGTGTTGGTGGTGGGGGGGGGGTGGGTGTTGTTGTGGGGGTGGTGGGGTGGGTGTGGGTTGGGGGGGGGGGGGGGGTTGGGTGTGGGGGGTGTTGGGGTTTGGGGTGGGGTGGGTGGGGTGGGGTGTGGTGGTGTTGGGTGGGGGGGGGTTGGTTGGGGGGGGGGGGGGGGGTGGGGTGTTGTTTGGGGTTGGGTGTGGGGGGGTGGTGGGGTTGGGGTTGGTTGTTGTGGGGGGTGTTGGGGGGGGTTGGGGGGGGGGGGGGGGGTGTGGGGGGTGTGGTTTGGGGGGGGGGGGGTGGTGGGGGTGGGGGTTGTGGTTGGGGGTTGGGGGGGTGGGGGTGGGTTTGGGGGGGGGTGTGGGGGGTGTGTTGGGGTGGGTGTGGGGTGGGGGGGGGTGGGGGTTGGGGGGGGGGTGGGGGGGGGTGGGGGGGTTGTGGGGGGGGGGGTGGGGGGGGTGTTGGGGGTTGGGGGGTGGGTTGGGGGGGGGGGGGGGGGGGGTTGGTTGGGGTGGGTGTTGGTGTGGGTTGTGGGTGGTGGTGTTGTTGGGGGGTGGGGTGGGTGGGGGTGGGGGTGGTGGTGGTGGGGTTGGTGTGGGGGGTTGTGGTGGGGGTTGTTGGGGGGGTTTGGTGTGGGGGTGTGTTGGTGTGGGTGTGATGGTTGTGTGGGTGTTGGGGGTTGTTGTGGGGTGGTGTTGGTTGGTTGGTTTGGGTGGGTGTTGTTGGGTGGGTTGTTGTTGTTGGTGGTGGATTTGGGTGGGTTGTGTGTGGGTTGGGGGTGGTTGGGGTTGGTTGTGGGGGGTGTTGGGTGTTGGGGGGGGGGGGGTGGGTTGGGGGGTGTGTTGGGTGGGGGTTGGGTGTGTGGGTGGTTGGGGGGGGGGTTGGGGGTGGGTGTGTGGGGGTGTTGGGTGGGTTGGGGGGGGGGGTGTGGGGGGTGGGGTGGGGGTGGTGGTGTTGTGTGGGGGTTGGGGGGGTGGTGGGTGGGGTTGTGGGGGTGTGGGGGTGTTGGGGGGGTGTGTGGTGGGGGTTTTGGTGTGGGTTTTGTTGTTGTTGTGTGTTTTGTTGTTTTGGGTGGTGGTTTTGTGTATGTGGTGGGTGGGGGGTTTGTTGATTGTGGGTGGGTTTTTTGGGTGGTGATTGGTGTTTGTTTTTAGTGAGGTTAGTGTGTTTGTAGTTAGTTTATTTGTTGGGTTGTAGTTTGTTTGGTTATGTGGTTATTTGTGGTTTATGTGGGTGGGTTTTTAGTTGAGGTGGTGAGGTAGTATGTTAGTTTGGGTGGAGGGTGTGGTTGTTTGTAGTTGGTGGTTAGTTGGGTTGGTGGGGTTAGGGGTTATGGGTAGGGGGATGGGATGGGTTGGGATGTGATGGATGTTGGGATGGTTGGAGAGGATTGTGGGTGTGGGTTGTTGTTGGTGTGGGTTGAGTTGGTGGTGGAGGTTTGGGGTTGATGTGTGATGGGTAGTGGGGTTTGGAGGGTAGGGTATTGTGTGGTTTGGTAGTGTTTGGTTGGTGTTGTTTGTGTTTGTTAGGATTTTGTTTTGTTATTAGTTGTTAGGGGTATGGGGTTAGGGTGGTTGGATGTTTAGTAAGTTTAGATATTAGAGTGATGATTATGTGTTGAAAGAATGTGAAGATATTAGGTTGAAGAAAGAGAGTAGTTAGATGATTGTTAGATTAGAAGAAGAGAGAGATAGAG